>JARPSG010000030.1:0-293006 GCA_029955605.1 Quercus engelmannii | reverse complement strand
CGAATTCCGTTCATACTCGACCCGAGCAAGAAAATTCCGATAAATAAAGTAAAAAAAATCATAAAATTATAAAACATCCTCCCGGCATTATTTTTAGCAAAAACGGGATGAGATAGGCAGAAAAACTGAAATTAAAATTTGAGTCCCGAATTCGGTTCATGCTCGACCCGGGCAAGAAAATTGCGAAAAAATAGTAAAAAAATTCAAAAAATTAAAAAACCTAATCCCGCATTGTTTTCAGCCAAAACGTGATGCTGAAAAAATGAAATCAAAATTTTAGTCCCGAATTCCGTTCATACACGACCCGGGCAAGAAAATTCCGAAAAAAACAGTGAAAAATTCAAAAATTTATAAAACCTCTTCCCGGCATATTTTTAGAAAAAACGGGGGATGAGATCGGCCGAAAAACTGAAATCAAAATTTTAGTCCCAAATTCCGTTCATACTCGACCCGGGAAAGAATCATCCGAAAAAAAAAGTAAAAAAATTCAAAAAATTATAAAACATCTTCCCGGCATTATTTTTAGCAAAAACGGGTTGAGATAGACCGAAAAAATGAAATCAAAATTTTAGTCCCGAATTCCGTTCATATTCTACCCGTGAAATAAAATTCCGAAAAAAATTGTAAAAAAATTGAAAAAATTATAAAACTACTTCCCGACATTATTTTTAGCCAAAACGGGATGAGATAGGCCGTAAAAATGAAATCAAAATTTTAGTCACGAATTCCGTTCAAACTCGACCCGGGAAAGAATATTCTGAAAAAAATAGTAAAAAAATTCATAAAATTATAAAACCTCTTCCCGGCATTATTTTTAGCCAAAACGGGATGAGATATGCCGAAAAACTGAAATCAAAATTTTAGTCCCGAATTCCGTTCATACTCGACCCGGGAAAGAATCATCCGAAAAAAAAAGTAAAAAAATTCAAAAAATTATAAAACCTCTTCCCGGCATTATTTTTAGCAAAAACGGGTTGAGATAGACCGAAAAAATGAAATCAAAATTTTAGTCCCGAATTCCGTTCATATTCTACCCGGGAAATAAAATTCCGAAAAAAATAGTAAAAAAATTCAAAAAATTATAAAACTACTTCCCGACATTATTTCTAGCCAAAACGGGATGAGATAGGCCGTAAAAATGAAATCAAAATTTTAGTCCCGAATTCCGTTCATACTCGACCCGGGAGAGAAAATTCCGAAAAAAATAATATAAAAATTCAAAAAATTATAAAACATCCTCCCGGCATTATTTTTAGCCAAAACGGGATGAGATAGGCCGAAAAACGTAAATCAAAATTTTAGTCCCGAATTCCGTCCATACTCTACCCTGGAAAGAATATTCCGAAAAAAATAGTAAAAAAATTCAAAAAATTATAAAACTACTTCCCGACATTATTTTTAGCCAAAACGGGATGAGATAGGCCGAAAAAGTGAAAACAAAATTTTAGTCCCAAATTCCGTTCATACACCACCCGGGAAAGAAAATTCCGAAAAAAATAGTAAAAAAATTCAAAAAATTATAACACATCCTCCCGGCATTATTTTTAGCAAAAACGAGATGAGATAGGCCGAAAAACTGAAATCAAAATTTTAGTCCCGAATTCGGTTCATAATCACCCGGGCAAGAAAATTGCGAAAAAAATAGTAAAAAAATTGAAAAAATTATAAAACTACTTCCCGACATTATTTTTAGCCAAAACGGGATGAGATAGGCCGAAAAAGTGAAAACAAAATTTTAGTCCCAAATTCCGTTCATACACCACCCAGGAAAGAAAATTCCGAAAAAAATAGTAAAAAAATTCAAAAAATTATAAAACATCCTCCCGGCATTATTTTTAGCAAAAACGCGATGAGATAGGCAGAAAAACTGAAATCAAAATTTTAGTCCCGAATTCGGTTCATGCTCGACCCGGGCAAGAAAATACCGAAAAAAATAGTAAAAAAATTCAAAAAATTAAAAAACCTAATCCCGGCATTGTTTGTAGCCAAAACGGGATGATATAGGCTGAAAAAATGAAATCAAAATTTTAGTCCCGAATTCCGTTGATACACGACCCGGGCAAGAAAATTCCGAAAAAAATAGTGAAAAAATTCAAAAATTTATATAACCTATTCCCAGCATATTTTTAGACAAAACGGGGGATGAGATAGGCCGAAAAACTGAAATCAAAATTTTAGACCCAAATTCCGTTCATACTCGTCCCGGGAAAGAATATTCCGAAAAAAAAAAGTAAAAAAATTGAAAAAATTATAAAACCTCTTCCCGGCTTTATTTTTAGCAAAACGGGTTGAGATAGACCGAAAAAATGAAATCAAAATTTTAGTCCCGAATTCCGTTCATATTCTACCCGGGAAAGAAAATTCCGAAAAAAATAATAAAAAAATTCAAAAAATTATAAAACCTCTTCCCGGAATTATTTTTATCCAAAACGGGATGAGATAGGCTGCAAAACTGAAATCAAAATTTTAGTCCAGAATTCCGGTCTTTCTCGACCCAGGAAAGAATATTCAGAAAAAAATAGTAAAAAAATTCAAAAAATTATAAAACCTCTTCCCGAGAATATTTTTATCCAAAACGGTATGAGATAGGCCGAAAAACTGAAATCAAAATTTTAGTCCCGAATTCCGTTCATACTCGACCCGGGCAAGAAAATTGAGAAAAAAATAGTAAAAAAATTCAAAAAATTAAAAAACCTCTTCCCGGCATTATTTTTAGCCAAAACGGGATGAGATATGCCGAAAAACTGAAATCAAAGTTTTAGTCCCGAATTCCGTTCATACTCGACCCGGGAAAGAATATTCCGAAAAAAATATTAAAAAAATTCAAAAAATTATAAAACCTCTTCCCGGCATTATTTTTATCCAAAACGGGAGGAGATAGGCCGAAAAACTGAAATCAAAATTTTCGTCCCAAATTCCGTTCATACTCCACCCGGGAAAGAAAATTCCGAAAAATATAGTAAAAAAATTCAAAAAATTATAAAACATCCTCCCGGCATTATTTTTAGCAAAAACGGGATGAGATAGGCCGAAAAACTGATATCAAAATTTTAGTCCCGAATTCGGTTCATACTCGACCCGGGCAAGAAAATTGCGAAAAAAATAGTAAAAAAATTCAAAAAATTAAAAAACCTAATCCCGGCATTGTTTTTAGCCGAAACGGGATGATATAGGCTGAAAAAATGAAATCAAAATTTTAGTCCCGAATTGCGGTCTTTCTCGACCCGGGAAAGAATATTCCGAAAAAAATAGTAAAAAAATTCAAAAAATTATAAAACCTCTTCCCGGAATTATTTTTATCCAAAACGGGATGAGATATGCTGCAAAACTGAAATCAAAATTTTAGTCCAGAATTCCAGTCTTTCTCGACCCAGGAAAGAAAATTCCGAAAAAAATAGTAAGAAAATTCAAAAAATTATAAAACCTCTTCCCGGCATTATTTTTAGCGAAAACGGGATGAGATAGGCCGAAAAACTGAAATCAAAATTTTAGTCCCGAATTCCGTTCATACTCGACCCGGGCAAGAGAATTGAGAAAAAAATAGTAAAAAAATTAAAAAACCTCATCCCGGCATTGTTTTTAGCCAAAACGGGATGAGATAGGCCGAAAAAATTAAATCAAAATTTTAGACCCGAATTCCGTTTATACACGACCCGGGCAAGAAAATTCGGAAAAAAATAGTAAAAAAATTCAAAAATTTATAAAACCTCTTCCCGGCATTATTTTTAGACAAAACGGGGGAAGGGATAGGCCGAAAAACTGAAATCAAAATTTTAGTCCCGAATTCCGTTCATACTCGACCCGGGAAAGAATCATCCGAAAAAAAAAGTAAAAAAATTCAAAAAATTATAAAACCTCTTCCCGGCATTATTTTTAGCAAAAACGGGTTGAGATAGACCGAAAAAATGAAATCAAAATTTTAGTCCCGAATTCCGTTCATATTCTACCCGGGAAATAAAATTCCGAAAAAAATAGTAAAAAAATTCAAAAAATTATAAAACTACTTCCCGACATTATTTCTAGCCAAAACGGGATGAGATAGGCCGTAAAAATGAAATCAAAATTTTAGTCCCGAATTCCGTTCATACTCGACCCGGGAGAGAAAATTCCGAAAAAAATAATATAAAAATTCAAAAAATTATAAAACATCCTCCCGGCATTATTTTTAGCCAAAACGGGATGAGATAGGCCGAAAAACGTAAATCAAAATTTTAGTCCCGAATTCCGTCCATACTCTACCCTGGAAAGAATATTCCGAAAAAAATAGTAAAAAAATTCAAAAAATTATAAAACTACTTCCCGACATTATTTTTAGCCAAAACGGGATGAGATAGGCCGAAAAAGTGAAAACAAAATTTTAGTCCCAAATTCCGTTCATACACCACCCGGGAAAGAAAATTCCGAAAAAAATAGTAAAAAAATTCAAAAAATTATAAAACATCCTCCCGGCATTATTTTTAGCAAAAACGAGATGAGATAGGCCGAAAAACTGAAATCAAAATTTTAGTCCCGAATTCGGTTCATAATCACCCGGGCAAGAAAATTGCGAAAAAAATAGTAAAAAAATTGAAAAAATTATAAAACTACTTCCCGACATTATTTTTAGCCAAAACGGGATGAGATAGGCCGAAAAAGTGAAAACAAAATTTTAGTCCCAAATTCCGTTCATACACCACCCAGGAAAGAAAATTCCGAAAAAAATAGTAAAAAAATTCAAAAAATTATAAAAACATCCTCCCGGCATTATTTTTAGCAAAAACGCGATGAGATAGGCAGAAAAACTGAAATCAAAATTTTAGTCCCGAATTCGGTTCATGCTCGACCCGGGCAAGAAAATACCGAAAAAAATAGTAAAAAAATTCAAAAAATTAAAAAACCTAATCCCGGCATTGTTTGTAGCCAAAACGGGATGATATAGGCTGAAAAAATGAAATCAAAATTTTAGTCCCGAATTCCGTTCATACACGACCCGGGCAAGAAAATTCCGAAAAAAATAGTGAAAAAATTCAAAAATTTATATAACCTATTCCCAGCATATTTTTAGACAAAACGGGGGATGAGATAGGCCGAAAAACTGAAATCAAAATTTTAGACCCAAATTCCGTTCATACTCGTCCCGGGAAAGAATATTCCGAAAAAAAAAGTAAAAAAATTGAAAAAATTATAAAACCTCTTCCGGGCTTTATTTTTAGCAAAACGGGTTGAGATAGACCGAAAAAATGAAATCAAAATTTTAGTCCCGAATTCCGTTCATATTCTACCCGTGAAATAAAATTCCGAAAAAAATAGTAAAAAAATTCAAAAAATTATAAAACTACTTCCCGACATTATTTCTAGCCAAAACGGGATGAGATAGGCCGTAAAAATGAAATCAAAATTTTAGTCCCGAATTCCGTTCATACTCGACCCGGGAAAGAATATTCCGAAAAAAATAGTAAAAAAATTCATAAAATTATAAAACCCCTTCCCGGCATTATTTTTAGCCAAAACGGGATGAGCTAGGCCGAAAAACTGAAATCAAAATTTTAGTCCCGAATTCCGTTCATACTCGACCCGGGAAAGAATATTCGAAAAAAATAGTAAAAATATTCTAAAAATTATAAAACCTCGTCCCGGCAATATTTTTATCCAAAACGGTATGAGATAGGCCGAAAAACTGAAATCAAAATTTTAGTACCGAATTCCGTTCATACTCGACCCGAGCAAGAAAATTCCGATAAATAAAGTAAAAAAAATCATAAAATTATAAAACATCCTCCCGGCATTATTTTTAGCAAAAACGGGATGAGATAGGCAGAAAAACTGAAATTAAAATTTGAGTCCCGAATTCGGTTCATGCTCGACCCGGGCAAGAAAATTGCGAAAAAATAGTAAAAAAATTCAAAAAATTAAAAAACCTAATCCCGCATTGTTTTTAGCCAAAACGTGATGCTGAAAAAATGAAATCAAAATTTTAGTCCCGAATTCCGTTCATACACGACCCGGGCAAGAAAATTCCGAAAAAAACAGTGAAAAATTCAAAAATTTATAAAACCTCTTCCCGGCATATTTTTAGAAAAAACGGGGGATGAGATCGGCCGAAAAACTGAAATCAAAATTTTAGTCCCAAATTCCGTTCATACTCGACCCGGGAAAGAATCATCCGAAAAAAAAAGTAAAAAAATTCAAAAAATTATAAAACCTCTTCCCGGCATTATTTTTAGCAAAAACGGGTTGAGATAGACCGAAAAAATGAAATCAAAATTTTAGTCCCGAATTCCGTTCATATTCTACCCGGGAAATAAAATTCCGAAAAAAATTGTAAAAAAATTGAAAAAATTATAAAACTACTTCCCGACATTATTTTTAGCCAAAACGGGATGAGATAGGCCGTAAAAA
Organism: Quercus engelmannii; assembly: GCA_029955605.1. Taxonomy (NCBI): domain Eukaryota; kingdom Viridiplantae; phylum Streptophyta; class Magnoliopsida; order Fagales; family Fagaceae; genus Quercus; species Quercus engelmannii. The sequence goes on along the minus strand of JARPSG010000030.1, from coordinate 286,628 downwards.
TGAAATCAAAATTTTAGTCACGAATTCCGTTCAAACTCGACCCGGGAAAGAATATTCTGAAAAAAATAGTAAAAAAATTCATAAAATTATAAAACCTCTTCCCGGCATTATTTTTAGCCAAAACGGGATGAGATATGCCGAAAAACTGAAATCAAAATTTTAGTCCCGAATTCCGTTCATACTCGACCCGGGAAAGAATATTCCGAAAAAAATATTAAAAAAATTCAAAAAATTATAAAACCTCTTCCCGGCATTATTTTTATCCAAAACGGGAGGAGATAGGCCGAAAAACTGAAATCAAAATTTTCGTCCCAAATTCCGTTCATACTCCACCCGGGAAAGAAAATTCCGAAAAATATAGTAAAAAAATTCAAAAAATTATAAAACATCCTCCCGGCATTATTTTTAGCAAAAACGGGATGAGATAGGCCGAAAAACTGAAATCAAAATTTTAGTCCCGAATTCGGTTCATACTCGACCCGGGCAAGAAAATTGCGAAAAAAATAGTAAAAAAATTCAAAAAATTAAAAAACCTAATCCCGGCATTGTTTTTAGCCAAAACGGGATGATATAGGCTGAAAAAATGAAATCAAAATTTTAGTCCCGAATTCCGGTCTTTCTCGACCCGGGAAAGAATATTCCGAAAAAAATAGTAAAAAAATTCAAAAAATTATAAAACCTCTTCCCGGAATTATTTTTATCCAAAACGGGATGAGATAGGCTGCAAAACTGAAATCAAAATTTTAGTCCAGAATTCCGGTCTTTCTCGACCCAGGAAAGAAAATTCCGAAAAAAATAGTAAGAAAATTCAAAAAATTATAAAATCTCTTCCCGGCATTATTTTTAGCGAAAACGGGATGAGATAGGCCGAAAAACTGAAATCAAAATTTTAGTCCCGAATTCCGTTCATACTCGACCCGGGCAAGAGAATTGAGAAAAAAATAGTCAAAAAATAGTAAAAAAATTAAAAAACCTCATCCCGGCATTGTTTTTAGCCAAAACGGGATGAGATAGGCCGAAAAAATTAAATCAAAATTTTAGTCCCGAATTCCGTTTATACACGACCCGGGCAAGAAAATTCGGAAAAAAATAGGAAAAAAATTCAAAAATTTATAAAACCTCTTCCCGGCATTATTTTTAGACAAAACGGGGGAAGGGATAGGCCGAAAAACTGAAATCAAAATTTTAGTCCCAAATTCCGTTCATACTCGACCCGGGAAAGAATATTCCGAAAAAAATAGTAAAAGAATTCAAAAAATTATAAAACCTCTTCCCGGCAGTATTTTTAGCAAAAACGGGTTGAGATAGACGAAAAAAATGAAATCAAAATTTTAGTCCCGAATTCCGTTCATATTCTACCCGTGAAATAAAATTCCGAAAAAAATAGTAAAAAAATTCAAAAAATTATAAAACTACTTCCCGACATTATTTCTAGCCAAAACGGGATGAGATAGGCCGTAAAAATGAAATCAAAATTTTAGTCCCGAATTCCGTTCATACTCGACCCGGGAAAGAATATTCCGAAAAAAATAGTAAAAAAATTCATAAAATTATAAAACCCCTTCCCGGCATTATTTTTAGCCAAAACGGGATGAGATAGGCCGAAAAACTGAAATCAAAATTTTAGTCCCGAATTCCGTTCATACTCGACCCGGGAAAGAATATTCGAAAAAAATAGTAAAAATATTCTAAAAATTATAAAACCTCGTCCCGGCAATATTTTTATCCAAAACGGTATGAGATAGGCCGAAAAACTGAAATCAAAATTTTAGTACCGAATTCCGTTCATACTCGACCCGAGCAAGAAAATTCCGATAAATAAAGTAAAAAAAATCATAAAATTATAAAACATCCTCCCGGCATTATTTTTAGCAAAAACGGGATGAGATAGGCAGAAAAACTGAAATTAAAATTTGAGTCCCGAATTCGGTTCATGCTCGACCCGGGCAAGAAAATTGCGAAAAAATAGTAAAAAAATTCAAAAAATTAAAAAACCTAATCCCGCATTGTTTTCAGCCAAAACGTGATGCTGAAAAAATGAAATCAAAATTTTAGTCCCGAATTCCGTTCATACACGACCCGGGCAAGAAAATTCCGAAAAAAACAGTGAAAAATTCAAAAATTTATAAAACCTCTTCCCGGCATATTTTTAGAAAAAACGGGGGATGAGATCGGCCGAAAAACTGAAATCAAAATTTTAGTCCCAAATTCCGTTCATACTCGACCCGGGAAAGAATCATCCGAAAAAAAAAGTAAAAAAATTCAAAAAATTATAAAACATCTTCCCGGCATTATTTTTAGCAAAAACGGGTTGAGATAGACCGAAAAAATGAAATCAAAATTTTAGTCCCGAATTCCGTTCATATTCTACCCGTGAAATAAAATTCCGAAAAAAATTGTAAAAAAATTGAAAAAATTATAAAACTACTTCCCGACATTATTTTTAGCCAAAACGGGATGAGATAGGCCGTAAAAATGAAATCAAAATTTTAGTCACGAATTCCGTTCAAACTCGACCCGGGAAAGAATATTCTGAAAAAAATAGTAAAAAAATTCATAAAATTATAAAACCTCTTCCCGGCATTATTTTTAGCCAAAACGGGATGAGATATGCCGAAAAACTGAAATCAAAATTTTAGTCCCGAATTCCGTTCATACTCGACCCGGGAAAGAATCATCCGAAAAAAAAAGTAAAAAAATTCAAAAAATTATAAAACCTCTTCCCGGCATTATTTTTAGCAAAAACGGGTTGAGATAGACCGAAAAAATGAAATCAAAATTTTAGTCCCGAATTCCGTTCATATTCTACCCGGGAAATAAAATTCCGAAAAAAATAGTAAAAAAATTCAAAAAATTATAAAACTACTTCCCGACATTATTTCTAGCCAAAACGGGATGAGATAGGCCGTAAAAATGAAATCAAAATTTTAGTCCCGAATTCCGTTCATACTCGACCCGGGAGAGAAAATTCCGAAAAAAATAATATAAAAATTCAAAAAATTATAAAACATCCTCCCGGCATTATTTTTAGCCAAAACGGGATGAGATAGGCCGAAAAACGTAAATCAAAATTTTAGTCCCGAATTCCGTCCATACTCTACCCTGGAAAGAATATTCCGAAAAAAATAGTAAAAAAATTCAAAAAATTATAAAACTACTTCCCGACATTATTTTTAGCCAAAACGGGATGAGATAGGCCGAAAAAGTGAAAACAAAATTTTAGTCCCAAATTCCGTTCATACACCACCCGGGAAAGAAAATTCCGAAAAAAATAGTAAAAAAATTCAAAAAATTATAACACATCCTCCCGGCATTATTTTTAGCAAAAACGAGATGAGATAGGCCGAAAAACTGAAATCAAAATTTTAGTCCCGAATTCGGTTCATAATCACCCGGGCAAGAAAATTGCGAAAAAAATAGTAAAAAAATTGAAAAAATTATAAAACTACTTCCCGACATTATTTTTAGCCAAAACGGGATGAGATAGGCCGAAAAAGTGAAAACAAAATTTTAGTCCCAAATTCCGTTCATACACCACCCAGGAAAGAAAATTCCGAAAAAAATAGTAAAAAAATTCAAAAAATTATAAAACATCCTCCCGGCATTATTTTTAGCAAAAACGCGATGAGATAGGCAGAAAAACTGAAATCAAAATTTTAGTCCCGAATTCGGTTCATGCTCGACCCGGGCAAGAAAATACCGAAAAAAATAGTAAAAAAATTCAAAAAATTAAAAAACCTAATCCCGGCATTGTTTGTAGCCAAAACGGGATGATATAGGCTGAAAAAATGAAATCAAAATTTTAGTCCCGAATTCCGTTGATACACGACCCGGGCAAGAAAATTCCGAAAAAAATAGTGAAAAAATTCAAAAATTTATATAACCTATTCCCAGCATATTTTTAGACAAAACGGGGGATGAGATAGGCCGAAAAACTGAAATCAAAATTTTAGACCCAAATTCCGTTCATACTCGTCCCGGGAAAGAATATTCCGAAAAAAAAAAGTAAAAAAATTGAAAAAATTATAAAACCTCTTCCCGGCTTTATTTTTAGCAAAACGGGTTGAGATAGACCGAAAAAATGAAATCAAAATTTTAGTCCCGAATTCCGTTCATATTCTACCCGGGAAAGAAAATTCCGAAAAAAATAATAAAAAAATTCAAAAAATTATAAAACCTCTTCCCGGAATTATTTTTATCCAAAACGGGATGAGATAGGCTGCAAAACTGAAATCAAAATTTTAGTCCAGAATTCCGGTCTTTCTCGACCCAGGAAAGAATATTCAGAAAAAAATAGTAAAAAAATTCAAAAAATTATAAAACCTCTTCCCGAGAATATTTTTATCCAAAACGGTATGAGATAGGCCGAAAAACTGAAATCAAAATTTTAGTCCCGAATTCCGTTCATACTCGACCCGGGCAAGAAAATTGAGAAAAAAATAGTAAAAAAATTCAAAAAATTAAAAAACCTCTTCCCGGCATTATTTTTAGCCAAAACGGGATGAGATATGCCGAAAAACTGAAATCAAAGTTTTAGTCCCGAATTCCGTTCATACTCGACCCGGGAAAGAATATTCCGAAAAAAATATTAAAAAAATTCAAAAAATTATAAAACCTCTTCCCGGCATTATTTTTATCCAAAACGGGAGGAGATAGGCCGAAAAACTGAAATCAAAATTTTCGTCCCAAATTCCGTTCATACTCCACCCGGGAAAGAAAATTCCGAAAAATATAGTAAAAAAATTCAAAAAATTATAAAACATCCTCCCGGCATTATTTTTAGCAAAAACGGGATGAGATAGGCCGAAAAACTGATATCAAAATTTTAGTCCCGAATTCGGTTCATACTCGACCCGGGCAAGAAAATTGCGAAAAAAATAGTAAAAAAATTCAAAAAATTAAAAAACCTAATCCCGGCATTGTTTTTAGCCGAAACGGGATGATATAGGCTGAAAAAATGAAATCAAAATTTTAGTCCCGAATTGCGGTCTTTCTCGACCCGGGAAAGAATATTCCGAAAAAAATAGTAAAAAAATTCAAAAAATTATAAAACCTCTTCCCGGAATTATTTTTATCCAAAACGGGATGAGATATGCTGCAAAACTGAAATCAAAATTTTAGTCCAGAATTCCAGTCTTTCTCGACCCAGGAAAGAAAATTCCGAAAAAAATAGTAAGAAAATTCAAAAAATTATAAAACCTCTTCCCGGCATTATTTTTAGCGAAAACGGGATGAGATAGGCCGAAAAACTGAAATCAAAATTTTAGTCCCGAATTCCGTTCATACTCGACCCGGGCAAGAGAATTGAGAAAAAAATAGTAAAAAAATTAAAAAACCTCATCCCGGCATTGTTTTTAGCCAAAACGGGATGAGATAGGCCGAAAAAATTAAATCAAAATTTTAGACCCGAATTCCGTTTATACACGACCCGGGCAAGAAAATTCGGAAAAAAATAGTAAAAAAATTCAAAAATTTATAAAACCTCTTCCCGGCATTATTTTTAGACAAAACGGGGGAAGGGATAGGCCGAAAAACTGAAATCAAAATTTTAGTCCCGAATTCCGTTCATACTCGACCCGGGAAAGAATCATCCGAAAAAAAAAGTAAAAAAATTCAAAAAATTATAAAACCTCTTCCCGGCATTATTTTTAGCAAAAACGGGTTGAGATAGACCGAAAAAATGAAATCAAAATTTTAGTCCCGAATTCCGTTCATATTCTACCCGGGAAATAAAATTCCGAAAAAAATAGTAAAAAAATTCAAAAAATTATAAAACTACTTCCCGACATTATTTCTAGCCAAAACGGGATGAGATAGGCCGTAAAAATGAAATCAAAATTTTAGTCCCGAATTCCGTTCATACTCGACCCGGGAGAGAAAATTCCGAAAAAAATAATATAAAAATTCAAAAAATTATAAAACATCCTCCCGGCATTATTTTTAGCCAAAACGGGATGAGATAGGCCGAAAAACGTAAATCAAAATTTTAGTCCCGAATTCCGTCCATACTCTACCCTGGAAAGAATATTCCGAAAAAAATAGTAAAAAAATTCAAAAAATTATAAAACTACTTCCCGACATTATTTTTAGCCAAAACGGGATGAGATAGGCCGAAAAAGTGAAAACAAAATTTTAGTCCCAAATTCCGTTCATACACCACCCGGGAAAGAAAATTCCGAAAAAAATAGTAAAAAAATTCAAAAAATTATAAAACATCCTCCCGGCATTATTTTTAGCAAAAACGAGATGAGATAGGCCGAAAAACTGAAATCAAAATTTTAGTCCCGAATTCGGTTCATAATCACCCGGGCAAGAAAATTGCGAAAAAAATAGTAAAAAAATTGAAAAAATTATAAAACTACTTCCCGACATTATTTTTAGCCAAAACGGGATGAGATAGGCCGAAAAAGTGAAAACAAAATTTTAGTCCCAAATTCCGTTCATACACCACCCAGGAAAGAAAATTCCGAAAAAAATAGTAAAAAAATTCAAAAAATTATAAAAACATCCTCCCGGCATTATTTTTAGCAAAAACGCGATGAGATAGGCAGAAAAACTGAAATCAAAATTTTAGTCCCGAATTCGGTTCATGCTCGACCCGGGCAAGAAAATACCGAAAAAAATAGTAAAAAAATTCAAAAAATTAAAAAACCTAATCCCGGCATTGTTTGTAGCCAAAACGGGATGATATAGGCTGAAAAAATGAAATCAAAATTTTAGTCCCGAATTCCGTTCATACACGACCCGGGCAAGAAAATTCCGAAAAAAATAGTGAAAAAATTCAAAAATTTATATAACCTATTCCCAGCATATTTTTAGACAAAACGGGGGATGAGATAGGCCGAAAAACTGAAATCAAAATTTTAGACCCAAATTCCGTTCATACTCGTCCCGGGAAAGAATATTCCGAAAAAAAAAGTAAAAAAATTGAAAAAATTATAAAACCTCTTCCGGGCTTTATTTTTAGCAAAACGGGTTGAGATAGACCGAAAAAATGAAATCAAAATTTTAGTCCCGAATTCCGTTCATATTCTACCCGTGAAATAAAATTCCGAAAAAAATAGTAAAAAAATTCAAAAAATTATAAAACTACTTCCCGACATTATTTCTAGCCAAAACGGGATGAGATAGGCCGTAAAAATGAAATCAAAATTTTAGTCCCGAATTCCGTTCATACTCGACCCGGGAAAGAATATTCCGAAAAAAATAGTAAAAAAATTCATAAAATTATAAAACCCCTTCCCGGCATTATTTTTAGCCAAAACGGGATGAGCTAGGCCGAAAAACTGAAATCAAAATTTTAGTCCCGAATTCCGTTCATACTCGACCCGGGAAAGAATATTCGAAAAAAATAGTAAAAATATTCTAAAAATTATAAAACCTCGTCCCGGCAATATTTTTATCCAAAACGGTATGAGATAGGCCGAAAAACTGAAATCAAAATTTTAGTACCGAATTCCGTTCATACTCGACCCGAGCAAGAAAATTCCGATAAATAAAGTAAAAAAAATCATAAAATTATAAAACATCCTCCCGGCATTATTTTTAGCAAAAACGGGATGAGATAGGCAGAAAAACTGAAATTAAAATTTGAGTCCCGAATTCGGTTCATGCTCGACCCGGGCAAGAAAATTGCGAAAAAATAGTAAAAAAATTCAAAAAATTAAAAAACCTAATCCCGCATTGTTTTTAGCCAAAACGTGATGCTGAAAAAATGAAATCAAAATTTTAGTCCCGAATTCCGTTCATACACGACCCGGGCAAGAAAATTCCGAAAAAAACAGTGAAAAATTCAAAAATTTATAAAACCTCTTCCCGGCATATTTTTAGAAAAAACGGGGGATGAGATCGGCCGAAAAACTGAAATCAAAATTTTAGTCCCAAATTCCGTTCATACTCGACCCGGGAAAGAATCATCCGAAAAAAAAAGTAAAAAAATTCAAAAAATTATAAAACCTCTTCCCGGCATTATTTTTAGCAAAAACGGGTTGAGATAGACCGAAAAAATGAAATCAAAATTTTAGTCCCGAATTCCGTTCATATTCTACCCGGGAAATAAAATTCCGAAAAAAATTGTAAAAAAATTGAAAAAATTATAAAACTACTTCCCGACATTATTTTTAGCCAAAACGGGATGAGATAGGCCGTAAAAATGAAATCAAAATTTTAGTCACGAATTCCGTTCAAACTCGACCCGGGAAAGAATATTCTGAAAAAAATAGTAAAAAAATTCATAAAATTATAAAACCTCTTCCCGGCATTATTTTTAGCCAAAACGGGATGAGATATGCCGAAAAACTGAAATCAAAATTTTAGTCCCGAATTCCGTTCATACTCGACCCGGGAAAGAATATTCCGAAAAAAATATTAAAAAAATTCAAAAAATTATAAAACCTCTTCCCGGCATTATTTTTATCCAAAACGGGAGGAGATAGGCCGAAAAACTGAAATCAAAATTTTCGTCCCAAATTCCGTTCATACTCCACCCGGGAAAGAAAATTCCGAAAAATATAGTAAAAAAATTCAAAAAATTATAAAACATCCTCCCGGCATTATTTTTAGCAAAAACGGGATGAGATAGGCCGAAAAACTGAAATCAAAATTTTAGTCCCGAATTCGGTTCATACTCGACCCGGGCAAGAAAATTGCGAAAAAAATAGTAAAAAAATTCAAAAAATTAAAAAACCTAATCCCGGCATTGTTTTTAGCCAAAACGGGATGATATAGGCTGAAAAAATGAAATCAAAATTTTAGTCCCGAATTCCGGTCTTTCTCGACCCGGGAAAGAATATTCCGAAAAAAATAGTAAAAAAATTCAAAAAATTATAAAACCTCTTCCCGGAATTATTTTTATCCAAAACGGGATGAGATAGGCTGCAAAACTGAAATCAAAATTTTAGTCCAGAATTCCGGTCTTTCTCGACCCAGGAAAGAAAATTCCGAAAAAAATAGTAAGAAAATTCAAAAAATTATAAAATCTCTTCCCGGCATTATTTTTAGCGAAAACGGGATGAGATAGGCCGAAAAACTGAAATCAAAATTTTAGTCCCGAATTCCGTTCATACTCGACCCGGGCAAGAGAATTGAGAAAAAAATAGTCAAAAAATTTAAAAAATTAAAAAACCTCATCCCGGCATTGTTTTTAGCCAAAACGGGATGAGATAGGCCGAAAAAATTAAATCAAAATTTTAGTCCCGAATTCCGTTTATACACGACCCGGGCAAGAAAATTCGGAAAAAAATAGGAAAAAAATTCAAAAATTTATAAAACCTCTTCCCGGCATTATTTTTAGACAAAACGGGGGAAGGGATAGGCCGAAAAACTGAAATCAAAATTTTAGTCCCAAATTCCGTTCATACTCGACCCGGGAAAGAATATTCCGAAAAAAATAGTAAAAGAATTCAAAAAATTATAAAACCTCTTCCCGGCAGTATTTTTAGCAAAAACGGGTTGAGATAGACGAAAAAAATGAAATCAAAATTTTAGTCCCGAATTCCGTTCATATTCTACCCGTGAAATAAAATTCCGAAAAAAATAGTAAAAAAATTCAAAAAATTATAAAACTACTTCCCGACATTATTTCTAGCCAAAACGGGATGAGATAGGCCGTAAAAATGAAATCAAAATTTTAGTCCCGAATTCCGTTCATACTAGACCCGGGAAAGAATATTCCGAAAAAAATAGTAAAAAAATTCATAAAATTATAAAACCCCTTCCCGGCATTATTTTTAGCCAAAACGGGATGAGATAGGCCGAAAAACTGAAATCAAAATTTTAGTCCCGAATTCCGTTCATACTCGACCCGGGAAAGAATATTCGAAAAAAATAGTAAAAATATTCTAAAAATTATAAAACCTCGTCCCGGCAATATTTTTATCCAAAACGGTATGAGATAGGCCGAAAAACTGAAATCAAAATTTTAGTACCGAATTCCGTTCATACTCGACCCGAGCAAGAAAATTCCGATAAATAAAGTAAAAAAAATCATAAAATTATAAAACATCCTCCCGGCATTATTTTTAGCAAAAACGGGATGAGATAGGCAGAAAAACTGAAATTAAAATTTGAGTCCCGAATTCGGTTCATGCTCGACCCGGGCAAGAAAATTGCGAAAAAATAGTAAAAAAATTCAAAAAATTAAAAAACCTAATCCCGCATTGTTTTTAGCCAAAACGTGATGCTGAAAAAATGAAATCAAAATTTTAGTCCCGAATTCCGTTCATACACGACCCGGGCAAGAAAATTCCGAAAAAAACAGTGAAAAATTCAAAAATTTATAAAACCTCTTCCCGGCATATTTTTAGAAAAAACGGGGGATGAGATCGGCCGAAAAACTGAAATCAAAATTTTAGTCCCAAATTCCGTTCATACTCGACCCGGGAAAGAATCATCCGAAAAAAAAAGTAAAAAAATTCAAAAAATTATAAAACATCTTCCCGGCATTATTTTTAGCAAAAACGGGTTGAGATAGACCGAAAAAATGAAATCAAAATTTTAGTCCCGAATTCCGTTCATATTCTACCCGTGAAATAAAATTCCGAAAAAAATTGTAAAAAAATTGAAAAAATTATAAAACTACTTCCCGACATTATTTTTAGCCAAAACGGGATGAGATAGGCCGTAAAAATGAAATCAAAATTTTAGTCACGAATTCCGTTCAAACTCGACCCGGGAAAGAATATTCTGAAAAAAATAGTAAAAAAATTCATAAAATTATAAAACCTCTTCCCGGCATTATTTTTAGCCAAAACGGGATGAGATATGCCGAAAAACTGAAATCAAAATTTTAGTCCCGAATTCCGTTCATACTCGACCCGGGAAACAATCATCCGAAAAAAAAAGTAAAAAAATTCAAAAAATTATAAAACCTCTTCCCGGCATTATTTTTAGCAAAAACGGGTTGAGATAGACCGAAAAAATGAAATCAAAATTTTAGTCCCGAATTCCGTTCATATTCTACCCGGGAAATAAAATTCCGAAAAAAATAGTAAAAAAATTCAAAAAATTATAAAACTACTTCCCGACATTATTTCTAGCCAAAACGGGATGAGATAGGCCGTAAAAATGAAATCAAAATTTTAGTCCCGAATTCCGTTCATACTCGACCCGGGAGAGAAAATTCCGAAAAAAATAATATAAAAATTCAAAAAATTATAAAACATCCTCCCGGCATTATTTTTAGCCAAAACGGGATGAGATAGGCCGAAAAACGTAAATCAAAATTTTAGTCCCGAATTCCGTCCATACTCTACCCTGGAAAGAATATTCCGAAAAAAATAGTAAAAAAATTCAAAAAATTATAAAACTACTTCCCGACATTATTTTTAGCCAAAACGGGATGAGATAGGCCGAAAAAGTGAAAACAAAATTTTAGTCCCAAATTCCGTTCATACACCACCCGGGAAAGAAAATTCCGAAAAAAATAGTAAAAAAATTCAAAAAATTATAACACATCCTCCCGGCATTATTTTTAGCAAAAACGAGATGAGATAGGCCGAAAAACTGAAATCAAAATTTTAGTCCCGAATTCGGTTCATAATCACCCGGGCAAGAAAATTGCGAAAAAAATAGTAAAAAAATTGAAAAAATTATAAAACTACTTCCCGACATTATTTTTAGCCAAAACGGGATGAGATAGGCCGAAAAAGTGAAAACAAAATTTTAGTCCCAAATTCCGTTCATACACCACCCAGGAAAGAAAATTCCGAAAAAAATAGTAAAAAAATTCAAAAAATTATAAAACATCCTCCCGGCATTATTTTTAGCAAAAACGCGATGAGATAGGCAGAAAAACTGAAATCAAAATTTTAGTCCCGAATTCGGTTCATGCTCGACCCGGGCAAGAAAATACCGAAAAAAATAGTAAAAAAATTCAAAAAATTAAAAAACCTAATCCCGGCATTGTTTGTAGCCAAAACGGGATGATATAGGCTGAAAAAATGAAATCAAAATTTTAGTCCCGAATTCCGTTCATACACGACCCGGGCAAGAAAATTCCGAAAAAAATAGTGAAAAAATTCAAAAATTTATATAACCTATTCCCAGCATATTTTTAGACAAAACGGGGAATGAGATAGGCCGAAAAACTGAAATCAAAATTTTAGACCCAAATTCCGTTCATACTCGTCCCTGGAAAGAATATTCCGAAAAAAAAAAGTAAAAAAATTGAAAAAATTATAAAACCTCTTCCCGGCTTTATTTTTAGCAAAACGGGTTGAGATAGACCGAAAAAATGAAATCAAAATTTTAGTCCCGAATTCCGTTCATATTCTACCCGGGAAAGAAAATTCCGAAAAAAATAATAAAAAAATTCAAAAAATTATAAAACCTCTTCCCGGAATTATTTTTATCCAAAACGGGATGAGATAGGCTGCAAAACTGAAATCAAAATTTTAGTCCAGAATTCCGGTCTTTCGCGACCCAGGAAAGAATATTCAGAAAAAAATAGTAAAAAAATTCAAAAAATTAAAAAACCTAATCCCGGCATTGTTTTTAGCCAAAACGGGATGATTTAGGCTGAAAAAATGAAATCAAAGTTTTAGTTCCGAATTCCGGACTTTCTCGACCCGGGAAAGAATATTCCGAAAAAAATAGTAAAAAAATTCAAAAAATTAAAAAACCTCTTCCCGGCATTATTTTTAGCCAAAACGGGATGAGATATGCCGAAAAACTGAAATCAAAGTTTTAGTCCCAAATTCCGTTCATACTCGACCCGGGAAAGAATATTCCGAAAAAAATAGTAAAAAAATTCAAAAAATTATAAAACCTCTTCCCGAGAATATTTTTATCCAAAACGGTATGAGATAGGCCGAAAAACTGAAATCAAAATTTTAGTCCCGAATTCCGTTCATACTCGACCCGGGCAAGAAAATTGAGAAAAAAATAGTAAAAAAATTCAAAAAATTAAAAAACCTCTTCCCGGCATTATTTTTAGCCAAAACGGGATGAGATATGCCGAAAAACTGAAATCAAAGTTTTAGTCCCGAATTCCGTTCATACTCGACCCGGGAAAGAATATTCCAAAAAAAATAGTAAAAAAATTCAAAAAATTATAAAACCTCTTCCCGAGAATATTTTTATCCAAAACGGTATGAGATAGGCCGAAAAACTGAAATCAAAATTTTAGTCCCGAATTCCGTTCATACTCGACCCGGGCAAGAAAATTGAGAAAAAAATAGTAAAAAAATTCAAAAAATTAAAAAACCTCATCCCGGCATTGTTTTTAGCCAAAACGGGATGAGATAGGCCGAAAAAATAAAATCAAAATTTTAGCCCCGAATTCCGTTCATACTCGACCCGGGCAAGAAAATTCCGAAAAAAATAGTAAAAAAATTCAAAAAATTATAAAACATGAAACCTTCATTATTTTTAGCCAAAACGGGATGAGATAGGCCGAAAAACTGAAATCGAAATTTTAGTCCCGAATTCCGTTCATACTCGACCCGGGAGAGAAAATTCCGAAAAAAATAATATAAAAATTCAAAAAATTATAAAACTTCCTCCCGGCATTACTTTTAGCCAAAACGGGATGAGATAGGCCGAAAAACGGAAATCAAAATTTTAGTCCCGAATTCCGTTCATACTCGACCCGGGCAAGAAAATTGAGAAAAAAATTCAAAAAATTAAAAAACCTCATCCCGGCATTGTTTTTAGCCAAAACGGGATGAGATAGGCCGAAAAAATAAAATCAAAATTTTAGTCCCGAATTCCGTTCATACTCGACCCGGGCAAGAAAATTCCGAAAAAAATAGTAAAAAAATTCAAAAAATTATAAAACATGAAACCTTCATTATTTTTAGCCAAAACGGGATGTGATAGGCCGAAAAAATGAAATCAAAATTTTAGTCCCTAATTCCGTTCATACTCGACCCGGGCAAGAAAATTCCGAAAAAAATAGTAAAAAAATTCAAAAAATTAAAAAACCTAATCCCGGCATTGTTTTTAGCCAAAACGGGATGATATAGGCTGAAAAAATGAAATCAACGTTTTAGTTCCGAATTCCGGACTTTCTCGACCCGGGAAAGAATATTCCGAAAAAAATAGTAAAAAAATTCAAAAAATTAAAAAGCCTCTTCCCGGCAATATTTTTAGCCAAAACGGGATGAGATATGCCAAAAAACTGAAATCAAAGTTTTAGTCCCGAATTCCGTTCATACTCGACCCGGGAAAGAATATTCCTAAAAAAATAGTAAAAAAATTCAAAAAATTATAAAACCTCTTCCCGAGAATATTTTTATCCAAAACGGTATGAGATAGGCCGAAAAACTGAAATCAAAATTTTAGTCCCGAATTCCGTTCATACTCGACCCGGGCAAGAAAATTGAGAAAAAAATAGTAAAAAAATTCAAAAAATTAAAAAACCTCATCCCGGCATTGTTTTTAGCCAAAACGGGATGAGATAGGCCGAAAAAATAAAATCAAAATTTTAGTCCCGAATTCCGTTCATACTCGACCCGGGCAAGAAAATTCCGAAAAAAATAGTAAAAAAATTCAAAAAATTATAAAACATGAAACCTTCATTATTTTTAGCCAAAACTGGATGTGATAGGCCGAAAAAATGAAATCAAAATTTTAGTCCCTAATTCCGTTCATACTCGACCCGGGCAAGAAAATTCCGAAAAAAATAGTAAAAAAATTCAAAAAATTAAAAAACCTAATCCCGGCATTGTTTTTAGCCAAAACGGGATGATATAGGCTGAAAAAATGAAATCAAAGTTTTAGTTCCGAATTCCGGACTTTCTCGACCCGGGAAAGAATATTCCGAAAAAAATAGTAAAAAAATTCAAAAAATTAAAAAACCTCTTCCCGGCAATATTTTTAGCCAAAGCGGGATGAGATATGCCGAAAAACTGAAATCAAAGTTTTAGTCCCGAATTCCGTTCATACTCGACCCGGGAAAGAATATTCCGAAAAAAATAGTAACAAAATTCAAAAAATTATAAAACCTCTTCCCGAGAATATTTTTATCCAAAACGGTATGAGATAGGCCGAAAAACTGAAATCAAAATTTTAGTCCCGAATTCCGTTCATACTCGACCCGGGCAAGAAAATTGAGAAAAAAATAGTAAAAAAATTCAAAAAATTAAAAAACCTCATCCCGGCATTGTTTTTAGCCAAAACGGGATGAGATAGGCCGAAAAAATAAAATCAAAATTTTAGCCCCGAATTCCGTTCATACTCGACCCGGGCAAGAAAATTCCGAAAAAAATAGTAAAAAAATTCAAAAAATTATAAAACATGAAACCTTCATTATTTTTACCCAAAACGGGATGAGATAGGCCGAAAAACGTAAATCAAAATTTAGTCCCGAATTCCGTCCATACTCTACCCTGGAAAGAATATTCCGAAAAAAATAGTAAAAAATTTCAAAAAATTATAAAACTACTTCACGACATTATTTTTAGCCAAAACGGGATGAGATAGGCCGAAAAAGTGAAAACAAAATTTTAGTCCCAAATTCCGTTCATACACCACCCGGGAAAGAAAATTCCGAAAAAAAATAGTAAAAAAATTCAAAAAATTATAAAACATCCTCCCGGCATTATTTTTAGCAAAAACGCGATGAGATAGGCAGAAAAACTGAAATCAAAATTTTAGTCCCGAATTCGGTTCATACTCGACCCGGGCAAGAAAATACCGAAAAAAATCGTAAAAAAATTCAAAAATTTATATAACCTATTCCCAGCATATTTTTAGACAAAACGGGGAATGAGATAGGCCGAAAAACTGAAATCAAAATTTTAGACCCAAATTCCGTTCATACTCGTCCCTGGAAAGAATATTCCGAAAAAAAAAAGTAAAAAAATTGAAAAAATTATAAAACCTCTTCCCGGCATTATTTTTAGCAAAACGGGTTGAGATAGACCGAAAAAATGAAATCAAAATTTTAGTCCCGAATTCCGTTCATATTCTACCCGGGAAAGAAAATTCCGAAAAAAATAGTAAAAAAATTCAAAAAATTATAAAACCTCTTCCCGGAATTATTTTTATCCAAAACGGGATGAGATAGGCTGCAAAACTGAAATCAAAATTTTAGTCCAGAATTCCGGTCTTTCTCGACCCAGGAAAGAATATTCCGAAAAAAATAGTAAAAAAATTCAAAAAATTAAAAAACCTAATCCCGGCATTGTTTTTAGCCAAAACGGGATGATTTAGGCTGAAAAAATGAAATCAAAGTTTTAGTTCCGAATTCCGGACTTTCTCGACCCGGGAAAGAATATTCCGAAAAAAATAGCAAAAAAATTCAAAAAATTAAAAAACCTCTTCCCGGCATTATTTTTAGCCAAAACGGGATGAGATATGCCGAAAAACTGAAATCAAAGTTTTAGTCCCAAATTCCGTTCATACTCGACCCGGGAAAGAATATTCCGAAAAAAATAGTAAAAAAATTCAAAAAATTATAAAACATGAAACCTTCATTATTTTTAGCCAAAACGGGATGATTTAGGCCGAAAAAATGAAATCAAAATTTCAGTCCCAAATTCCGGACTTTCTCGACCCGGGAAAGAATATTCCGAAAAAAATAGTAAAAAAATTCAAAAAATTAAAAAACCTCTTCCCGGCATTATTTTTATCCAAAACGGTATGAGATAGGCCGAAAAACTGAAATCAAAATTTTAGTCCCGAATTCCGTTCATACTCGACCCGGGCAAGAAAATTGAGAAAAAAATTCAAAAAATTAAAAAACCTCATCCCGGCATTGTTTTTAGCCAAAACGGGATGAGATAGGCCGAAAAAATAAAATCAAAATTTTAGTCCCGAATTCCGTTCATACTCGACCCGGGCAAGAAAATTCCGAAAAAAATAGTAAAAAAATTCAAAAAATTAAAAAACCTAATCCCGGCATTGTTTTTAGCCAAAACGGGATGATATAGGCTGAAAAAATGAAATCAAAGTTTTAGTTCCGAATTCCGGACTTTCTCGACCCGGGAAAGAATATTCCGAAAAAAATAGTAAAAAAATTCAAAAAATTAAAAAACCTCTTCCCGGCATTATTTTTAGCCAAAACGGGATGAGATATGCCGAAAAACTGAAATCAAAGTTTTAGTCCCGAATTCCGTTCATACTCGACCCTGGAAAGAATATTCCAAAAAAAATAGTAAAACAATTCAAAAAATTATAAAACCTCTTCCCGATAATATTTTTATCCAAAACGGTATGAGATAGGCTGAAAAACTGAAATCAAAATTTTAGTCCCGAATTCCGTTCATACTCGACCCGGGCAAGAAAATTGAGAAAAAAATAGTAAAAAAATTCAAAAAATTAAAAAACCTCATCCCGGCATTGTTTTTAGCCAAAACGGGATGAGATAGGCCGAAAAAATAAAATCAAAATTTTAGCCCCGAATTCCGTTCATACTCGACCCGGGCAAGAAAATTCCGAAAAAAATAGTAAAAAAATTCCAAAAATTATAAAACATGAAACCTTCATTATTTTTAGCCAAAACGGGATGTGATAGGCCGAAAAAATGAAATCAAAATTTTAGTCCCTAATTCCGTTCATACTCGACCCGGGCAAGAAAATTCCGAAAAAAATAGTAAAAAAATTCAAAAAATTAAAAAACCTAATCCCGGCATTGTTTTTAGCCAAAACGGGATGATATAGGCTGAAAAAATGAAATCAAAGTTTTAGTTCCGAATTCCGGACTTTCTCGACCCGGGAAAGAATATTCCGAAAAAAATAGTAAAAAAATTCAAAAAATTAAAAAACCTCTTCCCGGCATTATTTTTAGCCAAAACGGGATGAGATATGCCGAAAAACTGAAATCAAAGTTTTAGTCCCGAATTCCGTTCATACTCGACCCTGGAAAGAATATTCCAAAAAAAATAGTAAAACAATTCAAAAAATTATAAAACCTCTTCCCGAAAATATTTTTATCCAAAACGGTATGAGATAGGCCGAAAAACTGAAATCAAAATTTTAGTCCCGAATTCCGTTCATACTCGACCCGGGCAAGAAAATTGAGAAAAAAATAGTAAAAAAATTCAAAAAATTAAAAAACCTCATCCCGACATTGTTTTTAGCCAAAACGGGATGAGATAGGCCGAAAAAATAAAATCAAAATTTTAGCCCCGAATTCCGTTCATACTCGACCCGGGCAAGAAAATTCCGAAAAAAATAGTAAAAAAATTCAAAAAATTATAAAACATGAAACCTTCATTATTTTTAGCCAAAACGGGATGAGATAGGCCGAAAAACTGAAATCGAAATTTTAGTCCCGAATTCCGTTCATACTCGACCCGGGAGAGAAAATTCCGAAAAAATTAATATAAAAATTCAAAAAATTATAAAACTTCCTCCCGGCATTACTTTAAGCCAAAACGGGATGAGATAGGCCGAAAAACGGAAATCAAAATTTTAGTCCCGAATTCCGTTCATACTCGACCCGGGCAAGAAAATTGAGAAAAAAATAGTAAAAAAATTCAAAAAATTAAAAAACCTCATCCCGGCATTGTTTTTAGCCAAAACGGGATGAGATAGGCCGAAAAAATAAAATCAAAATTTTAGTCCCGAATTCCGTTCATACTCGACCCGGGCAAGAAAATTCCGAAAAAAATAGTAAAAAAATTCAAAAAATTATAAAACATGAAACCTTCATTATTTTTAGCCAAAACGGGATGTGATAGGCCGAAAAAATGAAATCAAAATTTAAGTCCCTAATTCCGTTCATACTCGACCCGGGCAAGAAAATTTCGAAAAAAATAGTAAAAAAATTCAAAAAATTAAAAAACCTAATCCCGGCATTGTTTTTAGCCAAATCGGGATGATATAGGCTGAAAAAATGAAATCAAAGTTTTAGTTCCGAATTCCGGACTTTCTCGACCCGGGAAAGAATATTCCGAAAAAAATAGTAAAAAAATTCAAAAAATTAAAAAACCTCTTCCCGGCATTATTTTTAGCCAAAACGGGATGAGATATGCCGAAAAACTGAAATCAAAGTTTTAGTCCCGAATTCCGTTCATACTCGACCCGGGAAAGAATATTCCGAAAAAAATAGTAAAAAAATTCAAAAAATTATAAAACATGAAACCTTCATTATTTTTAGCCAAAACGGGATGTGATAGGCCGAAAAAATGAAATCAAAATTTTAGTCCCGAATTCCGTTCATACTCGACTCGGGCAAGAAAATTCCGAAAAAAATAGTAAAAAAATTCAAAAAATTATAAAACATGAAACCTTCATTATTTTTAGCCAAAACGGGATGTGATAGGCCGAAAAAATGAAATCAAAATTTAAGTCCCTAATTCCGTTCATACTCGACCCGGGCAAGAAAATTCCGAAAAAAATAGTAAAAAAATTCAAAAAATTAAAAAACCTCTTCCCGGCATTGTTTTTAGCCAAAACGGGATGAGATAGGCCGAAAAAATAAAATCAAAATTTTAGTCCCAAATTCCGTTCATACTCGACCCGGGCAAGAAAATTCCCAAAAAAATAGTAAAAAAATTCAAAAAATTATAAAACATGAAACCTTCATTAGTTTTAGCCAAAACGGGATGTGATAGGCCGAAAAAATGAAATCAAAATTTAAGTCCCTAATTCCGTTCATACTCGACCCGGGCAAGAAAATAACGAAAAAAAATAGTAAAAAAATTCAAAAAATTAAAAAACCTAATCCCGGCATTGTTTTTAGCCAAAACGGGATGATATAGGCTGAAAAAATGAAATCAAAATTTTAGTCCCAAATTCCGTTCATACTCGACCCGGGCAAGAAAATTGAGAAAAAAATAGTAAAAAAATTCAAAAAATTAAAAAACCTCATCCCGGCATTGTGTTTAGGCAAAACGGGTTGAGATAGACCGAAAAAATGAAATCAAAATTTTAGTCCCGAATTCCGTTCATATTCTACCCGGGAAAGAAAATTCCGAAAAAAATAGTAAAAAAATTCAAAAAATTATAAATCCTCTTCCCGGCATTATTTTTAGCCAAAACGGGATGAGATAGGCCGAAAAACGGAAATCAAAATTTTAGTCCCGAATTCCGTTCATCCTCTACCCTGGAAAGAATATTCCGAAAAAAATAGTAAAAATATTCAAAAAATTATAAAACCTCTTCCCGGCAATATTTTTATCCAAAACGGTATGAGATAGGCCGAAAAACTGAAATCAAAATTTTAGTCCCGAATTCCGTTCATACTCGACCCGGGCAAGAGAATTGAGAAAAAAATAGTAAAAAAATTCAAAAAATTAAAAAACCTCATCCCGGCATTGTTTTTAGCCAAAACGGGATGAGATAGGCCGAAAAAATAAAATCAAAATTTTAGTCCCGAATTCCGTTCATACACGACCCGGGCAAGAAAATTCGGAAAAAAATAGTAAAAAAATTCAAAAATTTATAAAACCTCTTCCCGGCATTATTTTTAGACAAAACGGGGGATGGGATAGGCCGAAAAACTGAAATCAAAATTTTAGTCCCAAATTCCGTTCATACTCGACCCGGGAAAGAATATTCCGAAAAAAATAGTAAAAAAATTCAAAAAATTATAAAACCTCTTCCCGGCAGTATTTTTAGCAAAAACGGGTTGAGATAGACGAAAAAAATGAAATCAAAATTTTAGTCCCGAATTCCGTTCATATTCTACCCGGGAAATAAAATTCCGAAAAAAATAGTAAAAAAATTCAAAAAATTATAGAACTACTTATCGACATTATTTCTAGCCAAAACGGGATGAGATAGGCCGTAAAAATGAAATCAAAATTTTAGTCCCGACTTCCGTTCATACTCGACCCGGGAAAGAATATTCCGAAAAAAATAGTAAAAAAATTCATAAAATTATAAAACCCCTTCCCGGCATTATTTTTAGCCAAAACGGGATGAGGTAGGACGAAAAAGAGAAAAAAAAATTTTAGTCCCAAATTCCGTACATACTCGACCCGGGAAAGAAAATTCCGAAAAAAATAGTAAAAAAATTCAAAAAATTATAAAACCGCTTCCCCGAATTATTTTTATCCAAAACGGGATGAGATAGGCCGCAAAACTGAAATCAAAATTTTAGTCCAGAATTCCGGTCTTTCTCGACCCAGGAAAGAATATTCCGAAAAAAATAGTAAAAAAATTCAAAAAATTATAAAACCTCTTCCCGGCATTATTTTTAGCCAAAACGGGATGAGATAGGCCGAAAAACGGAAATCAAAATTTTAGTCCCGAATTCCGTTCATCCTCTACCCTGGAAAGAATATTCCGAAAAAAATAGTAAAAATATTCAAAAAATTATAAAACCTCTTCCCGGCAATATTTTTATCCAAAACGGTATGAGATAGGCCGAAAAACTGAAATCAAAATTTTAGTCCCGAATTCCGTTCATACTCGACCCGGGCAAGAGAATTGAGAAAAAAATAGTAAAAAAATTCAAAAAATTAAAAAACCTCATCCCGGCATTGTTTTTATCCAAAACGGGATGAGATAGGCCGAAAAAATAAAATCAAAATTTTAGTCTCGAATTCCGTTCATACACGACCCGGGCAAGAAAATTCGGAAAAAAATAGTAAAAAAATTCAAAAACTTATAAAACCTCTTCCCGGCATTATTTTTAGACAAAACGGGGGATGGGATAGGCCGAAAAACTGAAATCAAAATTTTAGTCCCAAATTCCGTTCATACTCGACCCGGGAAAGAATATTCCGAAAAAAATAGTAAAAAAATTCAAAAAATTATAAAACCTCTTCCCGGCAGTATTTTTAACAAAAACGGGTTGAGATAGACGAAAAAAATGAAATCAAAATTTTAGTCCCGAATTCCGTTCATATTCTACCCGGGAAATAAAATTCCGAAAAAAATAGTAAAAAAATTCAAAAAATTATAGAACTACTTACCGACATTATTTCTAGCCAAAACGGGATGAGATAGGCCGTAAAAATGAAATCAAAATTTTAGTCCCGAATTCCGTTCATACTCGACCCGGGAAAGAATATTCCGAAAAAAATAGTAAAAAAATTCATAAAATTATAAAACCCCTTCCCGGCATTATTTTTAGCCAAAACGGGATGAGGTAGGACGAAAAAAAGAAAAAAAAAATTTTAGTCCCAAATTCCGTACATACTCGACCCGGGAAAGAAAATTCCGAAAAAAATAGTAAAAAAATTCAAAAAATTATAAAACCGCTTCCCCGAATTATTTTTATCCAAAACGGGATGAGATAGGCCGCAAAACTGAAATCAAAATTTTAGTCCAGAATTCCGGTCTTTCTCGACCCAGGAAAGAATATTCCGAAAAAAATAGTAAAAAAATTCAAAAAATTATAAAACCTCTTCCCGGCATTATTTTTAGCCAAAACGGGATGAGATAGGCCGAAAAACTGAAATCAAAATTTTAGTCCCGAATTCCGTTCATACTCGACCCGGGAAAGAATATTCCGAAAAAAAATAGTAAAAATTTTTTAAAAATTATAAAACCTCGTCCCGGCAATATTTTTATCCAAAACGGTATGAGATAGGCTGAAAAACTGAAATCAAAATTTTAGTACCGAATTCCGTTCATACTCGACCCGAGCAAGAAAATTCCGAAAAATATAGTAAAAAAATTCAAAAAATTATAAAACATCCTCCCGGCATTATTTTTAGCAAAAACGGGATGAGATAGGCAGAAAAACTGAAATTAAAATTTTAGTCCCGAATTCGGTTCATACTCGACCCAGGCAAGAAAATTGCGAAAAAAATAGTAAAAAAATTCAAAAAATTAAAAAACCTAATCCCGGCATTGTTTTTAGCCAAAACGGGATGATATAGGCTGAAAAAATGAAATCAAAATTTTAGTCCCGAATTCCGTTCATACACGACCCGGGCAAGAAAATTCCGAAAAAAACAGTGAAAAATTCAAAAATTTATAAAACCTCTTCCCGGCATATTTTTAGAAAAAACGGGGGATGAGATAGGCCGAAAAACTGAAATCAAAATTTTAGTCCCAAATTCCGTTCATACTCGACCCGGGAAAGAATCATCCGAAAAAAAAAAGTAAAAAAATTCAAAAAATTATCAAACCTCTTCCCGGCATTATTTTTAGCAAAAACGGGTTGAGATAGACCGAAAAAATGAAATCAAAATTTTAGTCCCGAATTCCGTTCATATTCTACCCGGGAAATAAAATTCCGAAAAAAATTGTAAAAAAATTTAAAAAATTATAAAACTACTTGCCGACATTATTTTTAGCCAAAACGGGATGAGATAGGCCGTAAAAATGAAATCAAAATTTTAGTCCCGAATTCCGTTCAGACTCGACCCGGGAAAGAATATTCCGAAAAAAATAGTAAAAAAATTCATAAAATTATAAAACCCCTTCCCGGCATTGTGTTTAGCCAAAACGGGATGAGGTAGGACGAAAAAGAGAAAAAAAAAATTTTAGTCCCAAATTCCGTACATACTCGACCCGGGAAAGAAAATTCCGAAAAAAATAGTAAAAAAATTCAAAAAATTATAAAACCTCTTCCCGGAATTATTTTTATCCAAAACGGGATGAGATAGGCCGAAAAACTGAAATCAAAATTTAAGTCCCGAATTCCGGTCTTTCTCGACCCGGGAAAGAATATTCCGAAAAAAATAGTAAAAAAATTCAAAAAATTATAAAACCTCTTCCCGGCATTATTTTTAGCCAAAACGGGATGAGATAGGCCGAAAAACTGAAATCAAAATTTTAGTCCCGAATTCCGTTCATACTCGACCCGGGAGAGAAAATTCCGAAAAAAATAATATAAAAATTCAAAAAATTATAAAACTTCCTTCCGGCATTATTTTTAGCCAAAACGGGATGAGATAGGCCGAAAAACGGAAATCAAAATTTTAGTCCCGAATTTCGTTCATACTCTACCCTGGAAAGAATATTCCGAAAAAAATAGTAAAAATATTCAAAAAATTATAAAACCTCTTCCCGACAATATTTTTATCCAAAACGGTATGAGATAGGCAGAAAAACTGAAATCAAAATTTTAGTCCCGAATTCCGTTCATACTCGACCCGGTCAAGAAAATTGAGAAAAAAATTGTAAAAAAATTCAAAAAATTAAAAAACCTCATCCCGGCATTGTTTTTAGCCAAAACGGGATGAGATAGGCCGAAAAAATAAAATCAAAATTTTAGTCCCGAATTCCGTTCATACTCGACCCGGGCAAGAAAATTCCGAAAAAAATAGTAAAAAAATTCAAAAAATTATAAAACATGAAACCTTCATTATTTTTAGCCAAAACGGGATGTGATAGACCGAAAAAATGAAATCAAAATTTTAGTCCCTAATTCCGTTCATACTCGACCCGGGCAAGAAAATTCCGAAAAAAATAGTAAAAAAATTCAAAAAATTAAAAAACCTCTTCCCGACATTATTTTTAGCCAAAACGGGATGAGATATGCCAAAAAACTGAAATCAAAATTTTAGTCCCGAATTCCGTTCATACTCGGCCCGGGAAAGAATATTCCGAAAAAAATAGTAAAAAAATTCAAAAAATTATAAAACCTCTTCCCGGCATTATTTTTATCCAAAACGGGAGGAGATAGGCCGAAAAACTGAAATCAAAATTTTAGTCCCAAATTCGGTTCATACTCGACCCGGGCAAGAAAATTGCGAAAATAATAGTAAAAAAATTCAAAAAATTAAAAAACCTAATCCCGGCATTGTTTTTAGCTAAAACGGGATGAGATAGGCCGAATAAATAAAATCGAAATTTTAGTCCCGAATTCCATTCATACTCGACCCGGGAGAGAAAATTCCGAAAAAAATAATATAAAAATTCAAAAAATTATAAAACATCCTCCCGGCATTATTTTTAGCCAAAACGGGATGAGATAGGCCGAAAAACGGAAATCAAAATTTTAGTCCCGAATTCCGTTCATACTCTACCCTGGAACGAATATTCCGAAAAAAATAGTAAAAATATTCAAAAAATTATAAAACCTCTTCCCGGCAATATTTTTATCCAAAACGGTATGAGATAGGCCGAAAAACTGAAATCAAAATTTTAGTCCCGAATTCCGTTCATACTCGACCTGGGCAAGAAAATTGAGAAAAAAATAGTAAAAAAATTCAAAAAATTAAAAAACCTCATCCCGGCATTGTTTTTAGCCAAAACGGGATGAGATAGGCCGAAAAAGTGAAAACAAAATTTAAGTCCCAAATTCCGTTCAAACTCCACCTGGGCAAGAAAATTCCGAAAAAAAATAGTAAAAAAATTCAAAAAATTATAAAACATCCTCCCGGCATTGTTTTTAGCCAAAACGGGATGATATAGGCTGAAAAAATGAAATCAAAATTTTTGTCCCGAATTCCGTTCATACACGACCCGGGCAAGAAAATTCCGAAAAAAATAATATAAAAATTCAAAAAATTATAAAACATCCTCCCGGCATTATTTTTAGCCAAAACGGGATGAGACAGGCCGAAAAACTGAAATCAAAATTTTAGTCCCAAATTCCGTTCATACTCGACCCGGGAAAGAATATTCCGAAAAAAATAGTAAAAAAATTCAAAAATTATAAAACCTCTTCCCGGCAGTATTTTTAGCAAAAACGGGTTGAGATAGACCGAAAAAATGAAATCAAAATTTTAGTCCCGAATTCCGTTCATATTCTACCCGGGAAATAAAATTACGAAAAAAATATTAAAAAAATTCAAAAAATTATAAAACTACTTTCCAACATTATTTCTAGCCAAAACGGGATGAGATAGGCCGTAAAAATGAAATCAAAATTTTAGTCCCGAATTCCGTTCATACTCGACCCGGGAGAGAAAATTCCGAAAAAAATAATATATAAATTCAAAAAATTATAAAACATCCTCCCGGCATTATTTTTAGCCAAAACGGGATGAGATAGGCCGAAAAACGTAAATCAAAATTTTAGTCCCGAATTCCGTCCATACTCTACCCTGGAAAGAATATTCCGAAAAAAATAGTAAAAATATTCAAAAAATTATAAAAACTCTTCCCGGCAATATTTTTATCCAAAACGGTATGAGATAGGCCGAAAAACTGAAATCAAAATTTTAGTCCCGAATTCCGTTCATACTCGACCCGGACAAGAAAATTGAGAAAAAAATAGTAAAAAAATTCAAAAAATTAAAAAACCTCTTCCCGGCAGTATTTTTAGCAAAAACGGGTTGAGATAGACCGAAAAAATGAAATCAAAATTTTAGTCCCGAATTCCGTTCATATTCTACCCCGGAAATAATATTCCGAAAAAAATAGTAAAAAAATTCAAAAAATTATAAAACTACTTCCCGACATTATTTCGAGCCAAAACGGGATGAGATAGGCCGTAAAAATGAAATCAAAATTTTAGTCCCAAATTCCGTTCATACTCGACCCGGGAAAGAATATTGCGAAAAAAATAGTAAAAAAATTCATAAAATTATAAAACCCCTTCCCGGCATTATTATGAGGTAGGACGAAAAAGAGAAAAAAAAAAAAAAATTTAGTCCCAAATTCCGTACATACTCGACCCGGGAAAGAAAATTCCGAAAAAAATAGTAAAAAAATTAAAAAAATTATAAAACCGCATCCCAGAATTATTTTTATTCAAAACGGGATGAGAGAGGCCGCAAAACTGAAATCAAAATTTTAGTCCAGAATTCCGGTCTTTCTCGACCCGGGAAAGAATATTCCGAAAAAAATAGTAAAAAAATTCAAAAAATTATAAAACCTCTTCCCGGCATTATTTTTAGCCAAAACGGGATGAGATAGGCCGAAAAACTGAAATCAAAATTTTAGTCCCGAATTCCGTTCATACTCGACCCGGGAAAGAATATTCCAAAAAAAATAGTAAAAATATTCAAACAATTATAAAACCTCGTCCCGGCAATATTTTTATCCAAAACGGTATGAGATAGGCCGAAAAACTGAAATCAAAATTTTAGTCCCGAATTCCGTTCATACTCGACCCGGGAAAGAATATTCCGAAAAAAAATAGTAAAAAAATTCATAAAATTATAAAACCCCTTCCCGGCATTATTTTTAGCCAAAACGGGATGAGGTAGGACGAAAAAGAGAAAAAAAAAATTTTAGTCCCAAATTCAGTACATACTCGACCCGGGAAAGAAAATTCCGAAAAAAATAGTAAAAAAATTCAAAAAATTATAAAACCGCTTCCCAGAATTATTTTTATTGAAAACGGGATGAGATAGGCCGCAAAACTGAAATCAAAATTTTAGTCCAGAATTCCGGTCTTTCTCGACCCGGGAAAGAATATTCCAAAAAAAATAGTAAAAAAATTCAAAAAATTATAAAACCTCTTCCCGGCATTATTTTTAGCCAAAACGGGATGAGATAGGCCGAAAAACTGAAATCAAAATTTTAGTCCCGAATTCCGTTCATACTCGACCCGGGAAAGAATATTCCGAAAAAAATAGTAAAAATATTCAAAAAATTATAAAACCTCGTCCCGGCAATATTTTTATCCAAAACGGTATGAGATAGGCCGAAAAACTGAAATCAAAATTTTAGTCCCGAATTCCGTTCATACTCGACCCGGGTAAGAAAATTGAGAAAAAAATAGTAAAAAAATTCAAAAAATTAAAAAACCTCATCCCGGCATTGTTTTTAGCCAAAACGGGATGAGATAGGCCGAATAAATAAAATCAAATATTTAGTCCCGAATTCCGTTCATACTCGACCCGGGCAAGAAAATTCCGAAAAAAATAGTAAAAAAATTCAAAAAATTATAAAACATGAAACCGTCATTATTTTTAGCCAAAACGGGGTGTGATAGACTGAAAAAATGAAATTAAAATTTTAGTCCCTAATTCCGTTCATACTCGACCCGGGCAAGAAAATTCCGAAAAAAATAGTAAAAAAGTTCAAAAAATTATAAAACATGAAAACGTCATTATTTTTAGCCAAAACGGGATGAGATAGGCCGAAAAAGTGAAAACAAAATTTTAGTCCCAAATTCCGTTCATACACCACCCGGGAAAGAAAATTCCGAAAAAAATAGTAAAAAAATTCAAAAAATTATAAAACATCCTCCCGGCATTATTTTTAGCAAAAACGCGATGAGATTGGCAGAAAAACTGAAATCAAAATTTTAGTCCCGAATTCGGTTCATACTCGACCCGGGCAAGAAAATACCGAAAAAAATAGTAAAAAAATTCAAAAAATTAAAAAACCTATTCCCAGCATATTTTTAGACAAAACGGGGGATGAGATAGGCCGAAAAACTGAAATCAAAATTTTAGACCCAAATTCCGTTCATACTCGTCCCGGGAAAGAATATTCCGAAAAAAAAAAGTAAAAAAATTGAAAAAATTATAAAACCTCTTCCCGGCATTATTTTTAGCAAAAACGGGTTGAGATAGACCGAAAAAATGAAATCAAAATTTTAGTCCCGAAATCCGTTCATATTCTACCCGGGAAAGAAAATTCCGAAAAAAATAGTAAAAAAATGCAAAAAATTATAAAACATCTTCCCGGAATTATTTTTATCCAAAACGGGATGAGATAGGCTGCAAAACTGAAATCAAAATTTTAGTCCAGAATTCCGGTCTTTCTCGACCCAGGAAAGAAAATTCCGAAAAAAATAGTAAAAAAATTCAAAAAATTATAAAACATCTTCCCGGAATTATTTTTATCCAAAACGGGATGAGATAGGCTGCAAAACTGAAATCAAAATTTTAGTCCAGAATTCCGGTCTTTCTCGACCCAGGAAAGAATATTCCGAAAAAAATAGTAAAAAAATTCAAAAAATTATAAAACATCTTCCCGGAATTATTTTTATCCAAAACGGGATGAGATAGGCTGCAAAACTGAAATCAAAATTTTAGTCCAGAATTCCGGTCTTTCTCGACCCAGGAAAGAATATTCCGAAAAAAATAGTAAAAAAATTCAAAAAATTATAAAACCTCTTCCCGGCATTATTTTTAGCCAAAACGGGATGAGATAGGCCGAAAAACGGAAATCAAAATTTTAGTCCCGAATTCCGTTCATCCTCTACCCTGGAAAGAATGTTCCGAAAAAAATAGTAAAAATATTCAAAAAATTATAAAACCTCTTCACGGCAATTTTTTTATCCAAAACGGTATGAGTTAGGCCGAAAAACTGAAATCAAAATTTTAGTTCCGAATTCCGTTCATACTCGACCCGGGCAAGAGAATTGAGAAAAAAATAGTAAAAAAATTCAAAAAATTAAAAAACCTCATCCCGGCATTGTTTTTAGCCAAAACGGGATGAGACAGGCCGAAAAAATAAAATCAAAATTTTAGTCCCGAATTCCGTTCATACACGACCCGGGCAAGAAAATTCGGAAAAAAATAGTAAAAAAATTCAAAAATTTATAAAACCTCTTCCCGGCATTATTTTTAGACAAAACGGGGGATGGGATAGGCCGAAAAACTGAAATCAAAATTTTAGCCCCAAATTCCGTTCATACTCGACCCAGGAAAGAATATTCCGAAAAAAATAGTAAAAAAATTCAAAAAATTATAAAACCTCTTCCCGGCAGTATTTTTTGCAAAAACGGGTTGAGATAGACGAAAAAAATGAAATCAAAATTTTAGTCCCGAATTCCGTTCATATTCTACCCGGGAAATAAAATTCCGAAAAAAATAGTAAAAAAATTCAAAAAATTATAAAACTACTTCCCGACATTATTTCTAGCCAAAACGGGATGAGATAGGCCGTAAAAATGAAATCAAAATTTTAGTCCCGAATTCCGTTCATACTCGACCCGGGAAAGAATATTCCGAAAAAAATAGTAAAAAAATTCATAAAATTATAAAACCCCTTCCCGGCATTATTTTTAGCCAAAACGGGATGAGGTAGGACGAAAAAGAGAAAAAAAAAATTTTAGTCCCAAATTCCGTACATACTCGACCCGGGAAAGAAAATTCCGAAAAAAATAGTAAAAAAATTCAAAAAATTATAAAACCGCTTCCCGGAATTATTTTTATCCAAAACGGGATGAGATAGGCCGCAAAACTGAAATCAAAATTTTTGTCCAGATTTCCGGTCTTTCTCGACCCGGGAAAGAATATTCCGAAAAAAATAGTAAAAAATTTCAAAAAATTATAAAACCTCTTCCCGGCATTATTTTTAGCCAAAACGGGATGAGATAGGCCGAAAAACTGAAATCAAAATATTAGTCCCGAATTCCGTTCATACTCGACCCGGGAAAGAATATTCCGAAAAAAATAGTAAAAATATTCTAAAAATTATAAAACCTCGTCCCGGCAATATTTTTATCCAAAACGGTATGAGATAGGCCGAAAAACTGAAATCAAAATTTTAGTCCCGAATTCCGTTCATACCCGACCCGGGAAAGAATATTCCGAAAAAAATAGTAAAAATATTCTAAAAATTATAAAACCTCGTCCCGGCAATATTTTTATCCAAAACGGTATGAGATAGGCCGAAAAACTGAAATCAAAATTTTAGTCCCGAATTCCGTTCATACTCGACCCGGGCAAGAAAATTCCGAAAAAAATAGTAAAAAAGTTCAAAAAATTATAAAACATGAAATCGTCATTATTTTTAGCCAAAACGGGATGTGATAGGCCGAAAAAATGAAATCAAAATTTTAGTCCCTAATTCCGTTCATACTCGACCCGGGCAAGAAAATTCCAAAAAAAATAGTAAAAAAGTTTAAAAAATTATAAAACATGAAACCGTAATTATTTGTAGCCAAAAAGGGATGAGATAGGCCGAAAAAGTGAAAACAAAATTTTAGTCCCAAATTTCGTTCATACTCCACCCGGGAAAGCAAATTCCGAAAAAAATAGAAAAAAAATTCAAAAAATTATAAAACATCCTCCCGGCTTTATTTTTAGCAAAAACGAGATGAGATAGGCAGAAAAACTGAAATCAAAATTTTAGTCCCGAATTCCGTTCATACTCGACCCGGGACAGAATATTCCGAAAAAAATAGTAAAAAAATTCAAAAAATTAAAAAACCTCATCCCGGCATTGTTTTTAGCCAAAACGGGATGAGATAGGCCGAAAAAATAAAATCAAATATTTAGTCCCGAATTCCGTTCATACTCGACCCGGGCAAGAAAATACCGAAAAAAATAGTAAAAAAATTCAAAAAATTAAAAAACCTAATCCCGGCATTGGTTTTAGCCAAAACGGGATGATATAGGCTGAAAAAATGAAATCAAAATTTTAGTCCCGAATTCCGTTCATACACGACCCAGGCAAGAAAATTCCGAAAAAAATAGTGAAAAAATCAAAAATTTATAAAACCTATTCCCAGCATATTTTTAGACAAAACGGGGGATGAGATAGGCCGAAAAACTGAAATCAAAATTTTAGACCCAAATTCCGTTCATACTCCACCCGGGAAAGAATATTCCGAAAAAAAAAGTAAAAAAATTGAAAAAATTATAAAACCTCTTCCCGGCATTATTTTTAGCAAAAACGGGTTGAGATAGACCGAAAAAATGAAATCAAAATTTTAGTCCCGAATTCCGTTCATATTCTACACGGGAAAGAAAATTCCGAAAAAAATAGTAAAAAAATTCAAAAAATTATAAAACCTCTTCCCGGAATTATTTTTATCCAAAACGGGATGAGATAGGCCGCAAAACTAAAATCAAAACTTTAGTCCAGAATTCTGGTCTTTCTCGACCCAGTAAAGAATATTCCGAAAAAAATAGTAAAAAAATTCAAAAAATTATAAAACCTCTTCCCGGCATTATTTTTAGCCAAAACGGGATGAGATAGGCCGAAAAACTGAAATCAAAATTTTAGTCCCGAATTCCGTTCATACTTGACCCGGGAAAGAATATTCCGAAAAAAATAGTAAAAATATTCAAAAAATTAAAAAACCACATCCCGGCATTGTTTTTAGCCAAAACGGGATGAGATAGGCCGAAAAAATAAAATCAAATATTTAGTCCTGAATTCCGTTCATACTCGACCCGGGCAAGAAAATTCCGAACAAAATAGTAAAAAAGTTCAAAAAATTATAAAACATGAAACCGTCATTATTTTTAGCCAAAACGGGATGTGATAGGCCGAAAAAATGAAGTCAAAATTTTAGTCCCTAATTCCGTTCATACTCGACCCGGGCAAGAAAATTCCAAAAAAAATAGTAAAAAAGTTCAAAAAATTATAAAACATGAAACCGTAATTATTTGTAGCCAAAACTCCGATAGGCCGAAAAAGTGAAAACAAAATTTTAGTCCCAAATTTCGTTCATACTCCACCCGGGAAAGAAAATTCCGAAAAAAATAGTAAAAAAATTCAAAAAATTATAAAACATCCTCCAGGCTTTATTTTTAGCAAAAACGAGATGGGATAGGCAGAAAAACTGAAATCAAAATTTTAGTCCCGAATTCGGTTCATACTCGACCCGGGCAAGAAAATTGCGAAAAAAATAGTAAAAAAATTCAAAAAATTAAAAAACCTAATCCCGGCATTGTTTTTAGCCAAAACGGGATGATATAGGCTGAAAAAATGAAATCAAAATTTTAGTCCCGAATTCCGTTCATACACGACCCGGGCAAGAAAATTCCGAAAAAAATAGTGAAAAAATTCAAAAATTTATAAAACCTATTCCCAGCATATTTTTAGACAAAACGGGGGATGAGATAGGCCGAAAAACTGAAATCAAAATTTTAGACCCAAATTCCGTTCATACTCGACCCGGGAAAGAATATTCCGAAAAAAAAAGTAAAAAAATTGAAAAATTATAAAACCTCTTCCCGGCATTATTTTTAGCAAAAACGGGTTGAGATAGACCGAAAAAATGAAATCAAAATTTTAGTCCCGAATTCCGTTCATATTCTACACGGGAAAGAAAATTCCGAAAAAAATAGTAAAAAAATTCAAAAAATTATAAAACCTCTTCCCGGAATTATTTTTATCCAAAACGGGATGAGATAGGCCGAAAAACTGAAATCAAAATTTTAGTCCCGAATTCCGTTCATACTCGACCCGGGAAAGAATATTCCGAAAAAAATAGTAAAAAAATTCAAAAAATTATAAAACCTCTTCCCGGCAGTATTTTTAGCAAAAACGGGTTGAGATAGACGAAAAAAATGAAATCAAAATTTTAGTCCCGAATTCCGTTCATATTCTACCCGGGAAATAAAATTCCGAAAAAAATAGTAAAAAAATTCAAAAAATTATAGAACTACTTACCGACATTATTTCTAGCCAAAACGGGATGAGATAGGCCGTAAAAATGAAATCAAAATTTTAGTCCCGAATTCCGTTCATACTCGACCCGGGCAAGAGAATTGAGAAAAAAATAGTAAAAAAATTCAAAAAATTAAAAAACCTCATCCCGGCATTGTTTTTAGCCAAAACGGGATGAGATAGGCCGAAAAAATAAAATCAAAATTTTAGTCTCGAATTCCGTTCATACACGACCCGGGCAAGAAAATTCGGAAAAAAATAGTAAAAAAATTCAAAAATTTATAAAACCTCTTCCCGGCATTATTTTTAGACAAAACGGGGGATGGGATAGGCCGAAAAACTGAAATCAAAATTTTAGTTCCAAATTCCGTTCATACTCGACCCGGGAAAGAATATTCCGAAAAAAATAGTAAAAAAATTCAGAGAATTATAAAACCTCTTCCCGGCAGTATTTTTAGCAAAAACGGGTTGAGATAGACGAAAAAAATGAAATCAAAATTTTAGTCCCGAATTCCGTTCATATTCTACCCGGGAAATAAAATTCCGAAAAAAATAGTAAAAAAATTCAAAAAATTATAGAACTACTTACCGACATTATTTCTAGCCAAAACGGGATGAGATAGGCCGTAAAAATGAAATCAAAATTTTAGTCTCGAATTCCGTTCATCCTCTACCCTGGAAAGAATATTCCGAAAAAAATAGTAAAAATATTCAAAAAATAATAAAACCTCTTCCCGGCAATATTTTTATCCAAAACAGTATGAGATAGGCCGAAAAACTGAAATCAAAATTTTAGTCCCGAATTCCGTTCATACTCGACCCGGGCAAGAGAATTGAGAAAAAAATAGTAAAAAAATTCAAAAAATTAAAAAACCTCATCCCGGCATTGTTTTTAGCCAAAACGGGATGAGATAGGCCGAAAAAATAAAATCAAAATTTTAGTCCCGAATTCCGTTCATACACGACCCGGGCAAGAAAATTCGGAAAAAAATAGTAAAAAAATTCAAAAATTTATAAAACCTCTTCCCGGCATTATTTTTAGACAAAACGGGGGATGGGATAGGCCGAAAAACTGAAATCAAAATTTTAGTCCCAAATTCCGTTCATACTCGACCCGGGAAAGAATATTCCGAAAAAAATAGTAAAAAAATTCAAAAAATTATAAAACCTCTTCCCGGCAGTATTTTTAGCAAAAACGGGTTGAGATAGACGAAAAAAATGAAATCAAAATTTTAGTCCCGAATTCCGTTCATATTCTACCCGGGAAATAAAATTCCGAAAAAAATAGTAAAAAAATTCAAAAAATTATAGAACTACTTACCGACATTATTTCTAGCCAAAACGGGATGAGATAGGCCGTAAAAATGAAATCAAAATTTTAGTCCCGAATTCCGTTCATACTCGACCCGGGAAAGAATATTCCGAAAAAAATAGTAAAAAAATTCATAAAATTATAAAACCCCTTCCCGGCATTATTTTTAGCCAAAACGGGATGAGGTAGGACGAAAAAAAGAAAAAAAAAATTTTAGTCCCAAATTCCGTACATACTCGACCCGGGAAAGAAAATTCCGAAAAAAATAGTAAAAAAATTCAAAAAATTATAAAACCGCTTCCCCGAATTATTTTTATCCAAAACGGGATGAGATAGGCCGCAAAACTGAAATCAAAATTTTAGTCCAGAATTCCGGTCTTTCTCGACCCAGGAAAGAATATTCCGAAAAAAATAGTAAAAAAATTCAAAAAATTATAAAACCTCTTCCCGGCATTATTTTTAGCCAAAACGGGATGAGATAGGCCGAAAAACTGAAATCAAAATTTTAGTCCCGAATTCCGTTCATACTCGACCCGTGAAAGAATATTCCGAAAAAAATAGTAAAAAAATTCAAAAAATTATAAAACCTCTTCCCGGCAGTATTTTTAGCAAAAACGGGTTGAGATAGACGAAAAAAATGAAATCAAAATTTTAGTCCCGAATTCCGTTCATATTCTACCCGGGAAATAAAATTCCGAAAAAAATAGTAAAAAAATTCAAAAAATTATAGAACTACTTACCGACATTATTTCTAGCCAAAACGGGATGAGATAGGCCGTAAAAATGAAATCAAAATTTTAGTCCCGAATTCCGTTCATCCTCTACCCTGGAAAGAATATTCCGAAAAAAATAGTAAAAATATTCAAAAAATTATAAAACCTCTTCCCGGCAATATTTTTATCCAAAACGGTATGAGATAGGCCGAAAAACTGAAATCAAAATTTTAGTCCCGAATTCCGTTCATACTCGACCCGGGCAAGAGAATTGAGAAAAAAATAGTAAAAAAATTCAAAAAATTAAAAAACCTCATCCCGGCATTGTTTTTAGCCAAAACGGGATGAGATAGGCCGAAAAAATAAAATCAAAATTTTAGTCCCGAATTCCGTTCATACACGACCCGGGCAAGAAAATTCGGAAAAAAATAGTAAAAAAATTCAAAAATTTATAAAACCTCTTCCCGGCATTATTTTTAGACAAAACGGGGGATGGGATAGGCCGAAAAACTGAAATCAAAATTTTAGTCCCAAATTCCGTTCATACTCGACCCGGGAAAGAATATTCCGAAAAAAATAGTAAAAAAATTCAAAAAATTATAAAACCTCTTCCCGGCAGTATTTTTAGCAAAAACGGGTTGAGATAGACGAAAAAAATGAAATCAAAATTTTAGTCCCGAATTCCGTTCATATTCTACCCGGGAAATAAAATTCCGAAAAAAATAGTAAAAAAATTCAAAAAATTATAGAACTACTTACCGACATTATTTCTAGCCAAAACGGGATGAGATAGGCCGTAAAAATGAAATCAAAATTTTAGTCCCGAATTCCGTTCATACTCGACCCGGGAAAGAATATTCCGAAAAAAATAGTAAAAAAATTCATAAAATTATAAAACCCCTTCCCGGCATTATTTTTAGCCAAAACGGGATGAGGTAGGACGAAAAAAAGAAAAAAAAAAATTTTAGTCCCAAATTCCGTACATACTTGACCCGGGAAAGAAAATTCCGAAAAAAATAGTAAAAAAATTCAAAAAATTATAAAACCGCTTCCCCGAATTATTTTTATCCAAAACGGGATGAGATAGGCCGCAAAACTGAAATCAAAATTTTAGTCCAGAATTCCGGTCTTTCTCGACCCAGGAAAGAATATTCCGAAAAAAATAGTAAAAAAATTCAAAAAATTATAAAACCGCTTCCCCGAATTATTTTTATCCAAAACGGGATGAGATAGGCCGCAAAACTGAAATCAAAATTTTAGTCCAGAATTCCGGTCTTTCTCGACCCAGGAAAGAATATTCCGAAAAAAATAGTAAAAAAATTCAAAAAATTATAAAACCTCTTCCCGGCATTATTTTTAGCCAAAACGGGATGAGATAGGCCGAAAAACTGAAATCAAAATTTTAGTCCCGAATTCCGTTCATACTCGACCCGAGCAAGAGAATTGAGAAAAAAATAGTAAAAAAATTCAAAAAATTAAAAAACCTCATCCCGGCATTGTTTTTAGCCAAAACGGAATGAGATAGGCCGAAAAAATAAAATCAAAATTTTAGTCCCGAATTCCGTTCATACTCGACCCGGGCAAGAAAATTCCGAAAAAAATAGTAAAAAAATTCAAAAAATTATAAAACATGAAACCTTCATTATTTTTAGCCAAAACGGGATGTGATAGGCCGAAAAAATGAAATCAAAATTTAAGTCCCTAATTCCGTTCATACTCGACCCGGGCAAGAAAATTCCGAAAAAAATAGTAAAAAAATTCAAAAAATTAAAAAACCTAATCCCGGCATTGTTTTTAGCCAAAACGGGATGATATAGGCTGAAAAAATGAAATCAAAGTTTCAGTTCCGAATTCCGGACTTTCTCGACCCGGGAAAGAATATTCCGAAAAAAATAGTAAAAAAATTCAAAAAATTAAAAAACCTCTTCCCGGCATTATTTTTAGCCAAAACGGGATGAGATATGCCGAAAAACTGAAATCAAAGTTTTAGTCCCGAATTCCGTTCATACTCGACCCGGGAAAGAATATTCCGAAAAAAATAGTAAAAAAATTCAAAAAATTATAAAACATGAAACCTTCATTATTTTTAGCCAAAACGGGATGTGATAGGCCGAAAAAATGAAATCAAAATTTTAGTCCCGAATTCCGTTCATACTCGACCCGGGCAAGAAAATTCCGAAAAAAATAGTAAAAAAATTCAAAAAATTATAAAACATGAAACCTTCATTATTTTTAGCCAAAACGGGATGTGATAGGCCGAAAAAATGAAATCAAAATTTTAGTCCCGAATTCCGTTCATATTCTACCCGGGAAATAAAATTCCGAAAAAAATAGTAAAAAAATTCAAAAAATTATAGAACTACTTACCGACATTATTTCTAGCCAAAACGGGATGAGATAGGCCGTAAAAATGAAATCAAAATTTTAGTCCCGAATTCCGTTCATCCTCTACCCTGGAAAGAATATTCCGAAAAAAATAGTAAAAATATTCAAAAAATTATAAAACCTCTTCCCGGCAATATTTTTATCCAAAACGGTATGAGATAGGCCGAAAAACTGAAATCAAAATTTTAGTCCCGAATTCCGTTCATACTCGACCCGGGCAAGAGAATTGAGAAAAAAATAGTAAAAAAATTCAAAAAATTAAAAAACCTCATCCCGGCATTGTTTTTAGCCAAAACGGGATGAGATAGGCCGAAAAAATAAAATCAAAATTTTAGTCCCGAATTCCGTTCATACACGACCCGGGCAAGAAAATTCGGAAAAAAATAGTAAAAAAATTCAAAAATTTATAAAACCTCTTCCCGGCATTATTTTTAGACAAAACGGGGGATGGGATAGGCCGAAAAACTGAAATCAAAATTTTAGTCCCAAATTCCGTTCATACTCGACCCGGGAAAGAATATTCCGAAAAAAATAGTAAAAAAATTCAAAAAATTATAAAACCTCTTCCCGGCAGTATTTTTAGCAAAAACGGGTTGAGATAGACGAAAAAAATGAAATCAAAATTTTAGTCCCGAATTCCGTTCATATTCTACCCGGGAAATAAAATTCCGAAAAAAATAGTAAAAAAATTCAAAAAATTATAGAACTACTTACCGACATTATTTCTAGCCAAAACGGGATGAGATAGGCCGTAAAAATGAAATCAAAATTTTAGTCCCGAATTCCGTTCATACTCGACCCGGGAAAGAATATTCCGAAAAAAATAGTAAAAAAATTCATAAAATTATGAAACCCCTTCCCGGCATTATTTTTAGCCAAAACGGGATGAGGTAGGACGAAAAAAAGAAAAAAAAAATTTTAGTCCCAAATTCCGTACATACTTGACCCGGGAAAGAAAATTCCGAAAAAAATAGTAAAAAAATTCAAAAAATTATAAAACCGCTTCCCCGAATTATTTTTATCCAAAACGGGATGAGATAGGCCGCAAAACTGAAATCAAAATTTTAGTCCAGAATTCCGGTCTTTCTCGACCCAGGAAAGAATATTCCGAAAAAAATAGTAAAAAAATTCAAAAAATTATAAAACCTCTTCCCGGCATTATTTTTAGCCAAAACGGGATGAGATAGGCCGAAAAACTGAAATCAAAATTTTAGTCCCGAATTCCGTTCATACTCGACCCGGGAAAGAATATTCCGAAAAAAAATAGTAAAAATTTTCTAAAAATTATAAAACCTCGTCCCGGCAATATTTTTATCCAAAACGGTATGAGATAGGCCGAAAAACTGAAATCAAAATTTTAGTACCGAATTCCGTTCATACTCGACCCGAGCAAGAAAATTCCGAGAAATATAGTAAAAAAATTCAAAAAATTATAAAACATCCTCCCGGCATTATTTTTAGCAAAAACGGGATGAGATAGGCAGAAAAAATGAAATCAAAATTTTAGTCCCGAATTCCGTTCATACTCGACCCGGGCAAGAAAATTCCGAAAAAAATAGTAAAAAAATTCAAAAAATTATAAAACATGAAACCTTCATTATTTTTAGCCAAAACGGGATGTGATAGGCCGAAAAAATGAAATCAAAATTTAAGTCCCTAATTCCGTTCATACTCGACCCGGGCAAGAAAATTCCGAAAAAAATAGTAAAAAAATTCAAAAAATTAAAAAACCTCTTCCCGGCATTGTTTTTAGCCAAAACTGAGATAGGCCGAAAAAATAAAATCAAAATTTTAGTCCCGAATTCCGTTCATACTCGACCCGGGCAAGAAAATTCCGAAAAAAATAGTAAAAAAATTCAAAAAATTATAAAACATGAAACCTTCATTATTTTTAGCCAAAACGGGATGTGATAGGCCGAAAAAATGAATTCAAAATTTTAGTCCCTAATTCCGTTCATACTCGACCCGGGCAAGAAAATTCCGAAAAAAATAGTAAAAAAATTCAAAAAATTAAAAAACCTAATCCCGGCATTGTTTTTAGCCAAAACGGGATGATATAGGCTGAAAAAATGAAATCAAAATTTTAGTCCCGAATTCCGTTCATACTCGACCCGGGCAAGAAAATTGAGAAAAAAATAGTAAAAAAATTCAAAAAATTAAAAAACCTCATCCCGGCATTGTGTTTAGGCAAAACGGGTTGAGATAGACCGAAAAAATGAAATCAAAATTTTAGTCCCGAATTCCGTTCATATTCTACCCGGGAAAGAAAATTCCGAAAAAAATAGTAAAAAAATTCAAAAAATTATAAAACCTCTTCCCGAAATTATTTTTATCCAAAACGGGATGAGATAGGCTGCAAAACTGAAATCAAAATTTTAGTCCAGAATTCCGGTCTTTCTCGACCCAGGAAAGAATATTCCGAAAAAAATAGTAAAAAAATTCTAAAAATTATAAAACCTCTTCCCGGCATTATTTTTAGCCAAAACGGGATGAGATAGGCCGAAAAACGGAAATCAAAATTTTAGTCCCGAATTCCGTTCATCCTCTACCCTGGAAAGAATATTCCGAAAAAAATAGTAAAAATATTCAAAAAATTATAAAACCTCTTCCCGGCAATATTTTTATCCAAAACGGTATGAGATAGGCCGAAAAACTGAAATCAAAATTTTAGTCCCGAATTCCGTTCATATTCGACCCGGGCAAGAGAATTGAGAAAAAAATAGTAAAAAAATTCAAAAAATTAAAAAACCTCATCCCGGCATTGTTTTTAGCCAAAACGGGATGAGATAGGCCGAAAAAATAAAATCAAAATTTTAGTCCCGAATTCCGTTCATACACGACCCGGGCAAGAAAATTCGGAAAAAAATAGTAAAAAAATTCAAAAATTTATAAAACCTCTTCCCGGCATTATTTTTAGACAAAACGGGGGATGGGATAGGCCGAAAAACTGAAATCAAAATTTTAGTCCCAAATTCCGTTCATACTCGACCCGGGAAAGAATATTCCGAAAAAAATAGTAAAAAAATTCAAAAAATTATAAAACCTCTTCCCGGCAGTATTTTTAGCAAAAACGGGTTGAGATAGACGAAAAAAATGAAATCAAAATTTTAGTCCCGAATTCCGTTCATATTCTACCCGGGAAATAAAATTCCGAAAAAAATAGTAAAAAAATTCAAAAAATTATAGAACTACTTACCGACATTATTTCTAGCCAAAACGGGATGAGATAGGCCGTAAAAATGAAATCAAAATTTTAGTCCCGAATTCCGTTCATACTCGACCCGGGAAAGAATATTCCGAAAAAAATAGTAAAAAAATTCATAAAATTATAAAACCCCTTCCCGGCATTATTTTTAGCCAAAACGGGATGAGGTAGGACGAAAAAGAGAAAAAAAAATTTTAGTCCCAAATTCCGTACATACTCGACCCGGGAAAGAAAATTCCGAAAAAAATAGTAAAAAAATTCAAAAAATTATAAAACCGCTTCCCCGAATTATTTTTATCCAAAACGGGATGAGATAGGCCGCAAAACTGAAATCAAAATTTTAGTCCAGAATTCCGGTCTTTCTCGACCCGGGAAAGAATATTCCGAAAAAAATACTAAAAAAATTCAAAAAATTATAAAACCTCTTCCCGGCATTATTTTTAGCCAAAACGGGATGAGATAGGCCGAAAAACGGAAATCAAAATTTTAGTCCCGAATTCCGTTCATCCTCTACCCTGGAAAGAATATTCCGAAAAAAATAGTAAAAATATTCAAAAAATTATAAAACCTCTTCCCGGCAATATTTTTATCCAAAACGGTATGAGATAGGCCGAAAAACTGAAATCAAAATTTTAGTCCCGAATTCCGTTCATACTCGACCCGGGCAAGAGAATTGAGAAAAAAATAGTAAAAAAATTCAAAAAATTAAAAAACCTCATCCCGGCATTGTTTTTAGCCAAAACGGGATGAGATAGGCCGAAAAAATAAAATCAAAATTTTAGTCTCGAATTCCGTTCATACACGACCCGGGCAAGAAAATTCGGAAAAAAATAGTAAAAAAATTCAAAAATTTATAAAACCTCTTCCCGGCATTATTTTTAGACAAAACGGGGGATGGGATAGGCCGAAAAACTGAAATCAAAATTTTAGTCCCAAATTCCGTTCATACTCGACCCGGGAAAGAATATTCTGAAAAAAATAGTAAAAAAATTCAAAAAATTATAAAACCTCTTCCCGGCAGTATTTTTAGCAAAAACGGGTTGAGATAGACGAAAAAAATGAAATCAAAATTTTAGTCCCGAATTCCGTTCATATTCTACCCGGGAAATAAAATTCCGAAAAAAATAGTAAAAAAATTCAAAAAATTATAGAACTACTTACCGACATTATTTCTAGCCAAAACGGGATGAGATAGGCCGTAAAAATGAAATCAAAATTTTAGTCCCGAATTCCGTTCATACTCGACCCGGGAAAGAATATTCCGAAAAAAATAGTAAAAAAATTCATAAAATTATAAAACCCCTTCCCGGCATTATTTTTAGCCAAAACGGGATGAGGTAGGACGAAAAAAAGAAAAAAAAAAATTTTAGTCCCAAATTCCGTACATACTCGAGCCGGGAAAGAA
The DNA here is from genome assembly GCA_029955605.1 of Quercus engelmannii. Lineage (NCBI taxonomy): Eukaryota > Viridiplantae > Streptophyta > Magnoliopsida > Fagales > Fagaceae > Quercus > Quercus engelmannii. Next base: position 244,563 of record JARPSG010000030.1, on the reverse strand, counting down.
AATTCCGAAAAAAATAGTAAAAAAATTCAAAAAATTATAAAACCGCTTCCCCGAATTATTTTTATCCAAAACGGGATGAGATAGGCCGCAAAACTGAAATCAAAATTTTAGTCCAGAATTCCGGTCTTTCTCGACCCAGGAAAGAATATTCCGAAAAAAATAGTAAAAAAATTCAAAAAATTATAAAACCTCTTCCCGGCATTATTTTTAGCCAAAACGGGATGAGATAGGCCGAAAAACTGAAATCAAAATTTTAGTCCCGAATTCCGTTCATACTCGACCCGGGAAAGAATATTCCGAAAAAAAATAGTAAAAATTTTCTAAAAATTATAAAACCTCGTCCCGGCAATATTTTTATCCAAAACGGTATGAGATAGGCCGAAAAACTGAAATCAAAATTTTAGTACCGAATTCCGTTCATACTCGACCCGAGCAAGAAAATTCCGAGAAATATAGTAAAAAAATTCAAAAAATTATAAAACATCCTCCCGGCATTATTTTTAGCAAAAACGGGATGAGATAGGCAGAAAAACTGAAATTAAAATTTTAGTCCCGAATTCGGTTCATACTCGACCCAGGCAAGAAAATTGCGAAAAAAATAGTAAAAAAATTCAAAAAATTAAAAAACCTAATCCCGGCATTGTTTTTAGCCAAAACGGGATGATATAGGCTGAAAAAATGAAATCAAAATTTTAGTCCCGAATTCCGTTCATACACGACCCGGGCAAGAAAATTCCGAAAAAAACAGTGAAAAATTCAAAAATTTATAAAACCTCTTCCCGGCATATTTTTAGAAAAAACGGGGGATGAGATAGGCCGAAAAACTGAAATCAAAATTTTAGTCCCAAATTCCGTTCATACTCGACCCGGGAAAGAATCATCCGAAAAAAAAAGTAAAAAAATTCAAAAAATTATCAAACCTCTTCCCGGCATTATTTTTAGCAAAAACGGGTTGAGATAGACCGAAAAAATGAAATCAAAATTTTAGTCCCGAATTCCGTTCATATTCTACCCGGGAAATAAAATTCCGAAAAAAATTGTAAAAAAATTTAAAAAATTATAAAACTACTTGCCGACATTATTTTTAGCCAAAACGGGATGAGATAGGCCGTAAAAATGAAATCAAAATTTTAGTCCCGAATTCCGTTCAGACTCGACCCGGGAAAGAATATTCCGAAAAAAATAGTAAAAAAATTCATAAAATTATAAAACCCCTTCCCGGCATTATGTTTAGCCAAAACGGGATGAGGTAGGACGAAAAAGAGAAAAAAAAAATTTTAGTCCCAAATTCCGTACATACTCGACCCGGGAAAGAAAATTCCGAAAAAAATGGTAAAAAAATTCAAAAAATTATAAAACCTCTTCCCGGAATTATTTTTATTCAAAACGGGATGATATAGGCCGAAAAACTGAAATCAAAATTTTAGTCCCGAATTCCGGTCTTTCTCGACCCGGGAAAGAATATTCCGAAAAAAATAGTAAAAAAATTCAAAAAATTATAAAACCTCTTCCCGGCATTATTTTTAGCCAAAACGGGATGAGATAGGCCGAAAAACTGAAATCAAAATTTTAGTCCCGAATTCCGTTCATACTCGACCCGGGAGAGAAAATTCCGAAAAAAATAATATAAAAATTCAAAAAATTATAAAACTTCCTTCTGGCATTATTTTTAGCCAAAACGGGATGAGATAGGCCGAAAAACGGAAATCAAAATTTTAGTCCCGAATTTCGTTCATACTCTACCCTGGAAAGAATATTCCGAAAAAAATAGTAAAAATATTCAAAAAATTATAAAACCTCTTCCCGGCATTATTTTTAGCCAAAACGGGATGAGATAGGCCGAAAAACTGAAATCAAAATTTTAGTCCCGAATTCCGTTCATACTCGACCCGGGAAAGAATATTCCGAAAAAAAATAGTAAAAATTTTCTAAAAATTATAAAACCTCGTCCCGGCAATATTTTTATCCAAAACGGTATGAGATAGGCCGAAAAACTGAAATCAAAATTTTAGTACCGAATTCCGTTCATACTCGACCCGAGCAAGAAAATTCCGAGAAATATAGTAAAAAAATTCAAAAAATTATAAAACATCCTCCCGGCATTATTTTTAGCAAAAACGGGATGAGATAGGCAGAAAAACTGAAATTAAAATTTTAGTCCCGAATTCGGTTCATACTCGACCCAGGCAAGAAAATTGCGAAAAAAATAGTAAAAAAATTCAAAAAATTAAAAAACCTAATCCCGGCATTGTTTTTAGCCAAAACGGGATGATATAGGCTGAAAAAATGAAATCAAAATTTTAGTCCCGAATTCCGTTCATACACGACCCGGGCAAGAAAATTCCGAAAAAAACAGTGAAAAATTCAAAAATTTATAAAACCTCTTCCCGGCATATTTTTAGAAAAAACGGGGGATGAGATAGGCCGAAAAACTGAAATCAAAATTTTAGTCCCAAATTCCGTTCATACTCGACCCGGGAAAGAATCATCCGAAAAAAAAAGTAAAAAAATTCAAAAAATTATCAAACCTCTTCCCGGCATTATTTTTAGCAAAAACGGGTTGAGATAGACCGAAAAAATGAAATCAAAATTTTAGTCCCGAATTCCGTTCATATTCTACCCGGGAAATAAAATTCCGAAAAAAATTGTAAAAAAATTTAAAAAATTATAAAACTACTTGCCGACATTATTTTTAGCCAAAACGGGATGAGATAGGCCGTAAAAATGAAATCAAAATTTTAGTCCCGAATTCCGTTCAGACTCGACCCGGGAAAGAATATTCCGAAAAAAATAGTAAAAAAATTCATAAAATTATAAAACCCCTTCCCGGCATTATGTTTAGCCAAAACGGGATGAGGTAGGACGAAAAAGAGAAAAAAAAAATTTTAGTCCCAAATTCCGTACATACTCGACCCGGGAAAGAAAATTCCGAAAAAAATGGTAAAAAAATTCAAAAAATTATAAAACCTCTTCCCGGAATTATTTTTATTCAAAACGGGATGATATAGGCCGAAAAACTGAAATCAAAATTTTAGTCCCGAATTCCGGTCTTTCTCGACCCGGGAAAGAATATTCCGAAAAAAATAGTAAAAAAATTCAAAAAATTATAAAACCTCTTCCCGGCATTATTTTTAGCCAAAACGGGATGAGATAGGCCGAAAAACTGAAATCAAAATTTTAGTCCCGAATTCCGTTCATACTCGACCCGGGAGAGAAAATTCCGAAAAAAATAATATAAAAATTCAAAAAATTATAAAACTTCCTTCTGGCATTATTTTTAGCCAAAACGGGATGAGATAGGCCGAAAAACGGAAATCAAAATTTTAGTCCCGAATTTCGTTCATACTCTACCCTGGAAAGAATATTCCGAAAAAAATAGTAAAAATATTCAAAAAATTATAAAACCTCTTCCCGGCATTATTTTTAGCCAAAACGGGATGAGATAGGCCGAAAAACTGAAATCAAAATTTTAGTCCCGAATTCCGTTCATACTCGACCCGGGAAAGAATATTCCGAAAAAAAATAGTAAAAATTTTCTAAAAATTATAAAACCTCGTCCCGGCAATATTTTTATCCAAAACGGTATGAGATAGGCCGAAAAACTGAAATCAAAATTTTAGTACCGAATTCCGTTCATACTCGACCCGAGCAAGAAAATTCCGAGAAATATAGTAAAAAAATTCAAAAAATTATAAAACATCCTCCCGGCATTATTTTTAGCAAAAACGGGATGAGATAGGCAGAAAAACTGAAATTAAAATTTTAGTCCCGAATTCGGTTCATACTCGATCCAGGCAAGAAAATTGCGAAAAAAATAGTAAAAAAATTCAAAAAATTAAAAAACCTAATCCCGGCATTGTTTTTAGCCAAAACGGGATGATATAGGCTGAAAAAATGAAATCAAAATTTTAGTCCCGAATTCCGTTCATACACGACCCGGGCAAGAAAATTCCGAAAAAAACAGTGAAAAATTCAAAAATTTATAAAACCTCTTCCCGGCATATTTTTAGAAAAAACGGGGGATGAGATAGGCCGAAAAACTGAAATCAAAATTTTAGTCCCAAATTCCGTTCATACTCGACCCGGGAAAGAATCATCCGAAAAAAAAAGTAAAAAAATTCAAAAAATTATCAAACCTCTTCCCGGCATTATTTTTAGCAAAAACGGGTTGAGATAGACCGAAAAAATGAAATCAAAATTTTAGTCCCGAATTCCGTTCATATTCTACCCGGGAAATAAAATTCCGAAAAAAATTGTAAAAAAATTTAAAAAATTATAAAACTACTTGCCGACATTATTTTTAGCCAAAACGGGATGAGATAGGCCGTAAAAATGAAATCAAAATTTTAGTCCCGAATTCCGTTCAGACTCGACCCGGGAAAGAATATTCCGAAAAAAATAGTAAAAAAATTCATAAAATTATAAAACCCCTTCCCGGCATTATGTTTAGCCAAAACGGGATGAGGTAGGACGAAAAAGAGAAAAAAAAAATTTTAGTCCCAAATTCCGTACATACTCGACCCGGGAAAGAAAATTCCGAAAAAAATGGTAAAAAAATTCAAAAAATTATAAAACCTCTTCCCGGAATTATTTTTATTCAAAACGGGATGATATAGGCCGAAAAACTGAAATCAAAATTTTAGTCCCGAATTCCGGTCTTTCTCGACCCGGGAAAGAATATTCCGAAAAAAATAGTAAAAAAATTCAAAAAATTATAAAACCTCTTCCCGGCATTATTTTTAGCCAAAACGGGATGAGATAGGCCGAAAAACTGAAATCAAAATTTTAGTCCCGAATTCCGTTCATACTCGACCCGGGAGAGAAAATTCCGAAAAAAATAATATAAAAATTCAAAAAATTATAAAACTTCCTTCTGGCATTATTTTTAGCCAAAACGGGATGAGATAGGCCGAAAAACGGAAATCAAAATTTTAGTCCCGAATTTCGTTCATACTCTACCCTGGAAAGAATATTCCGAAAAAAATAGTAAAAATATTCAAAAAATTATAAAACCTCTTCCCGACAATATTTTTATCCAAAACGGTATGAGATAGGCAGAAAAACTGAAATCAAAATTTTAGTCCCGAATTCCGTTCATACTCGACCCGGTCAAGAAAATTGAGAAAAAAATTGTAAAAAAATTCAAAAAATTGAAAAACCTCATCCCGGCATTGTTTTTAGCCAAAACGGGATGAGATAGGCCGAAAAAATAAAATCAAAATTTTAGTCCCGAATTCCGTTCATACTCGATCCGGGCAAGAAAATTCCGAAAAAAATAGTAAAAAAATTCAAAAAATTAAAAAACCTCTTCCCGACATTATTTTTAGCCAAAACGGGATGAGATATGCCGAAAAACTGAAATCAAAATTTTAGTCCCGAATTCCGTTCATACTCGACCCGGGAAAGAATATTCCGAAAAAAATATTAAAAAAATTCAAAAAATTATAAAACCTCTTCCCGGCATTATTTTTATCCAAAACGGGAGGAGATAGGCCGAAAAACTGAAATCAAAATTTTAGTCCCAAATTCCGTTCATACTCCACCCGGGAAAGAAAATTCCGAAAAATATAGTAAAAAAATTCAAAAAATTATAAAACATCCTCCCGGCATTATTTCTAGCAAAAACGGGATGAGATAGGCCGAAAAACTGAAATCAAAATTTTAGTCCCTAATTCCGTTCATACTCGACCCGGGCAAGAAAATTCCGAAAAAAATAGTAAAAAAATTCAAAAAATTAAAAAACCTCTTCCCGACATTATTTTTATCCAAAACGGGATGAGATATGCCGAAAAACTGAAATCAAAATTTTAGTCCCGAATTCCGTTCATACTCGACCCGGGAAAGAATATTCCGAAAAAAATAGTAAAAAAATTCAAAAAATTATAAAACCTCTTCCCGGCATTATTTTTATCCAAAACGGGAGGAGATAGGCCGAAAAACTGAAATCAAAATTTTAGTCCCAAATTCCGTTCATACTCCACCCGGGAAAGAAAATTCCGAAAAATATAGTAAAAAAATTCAAAAAATTATAAAACATCCTCCCGGCATTATTTCTAGCAAAAACGGGATGAGATAGGCCGAAAAACTGAAATCAAAATTTTAGTCCCGAATTCGGTTCATACTCGACTCGGGCAAGAAAATTGCGAAAAAAATAGTAAAAAAATTCAAAAAATTAAAAAACCTAATCCCGGCATTGTTTTTAGCTAAAACGGGATGAGATAGGCCGAATAAATAAAATCGAAATTTTAGTCCCGAATTCCATTCATACTCGACCCGGGAGAGAAAATTCCGAAAAAAATAATATAAAAATTCAAAAAATTATAAAACATCCTCCCGGCATTATTTTTAGCCAAAACGGGATGAGATAGGCCGAAAAACGGAAATCAAAATTTTAGTCCCGAATTCCGTTCATACTCTACCCTGGAAAGAATATTCCGAAAAAAATAGTAAAAATATTCAAAAAATTATAAAACCTCTTCCCGGCAATATTTTTATCCAAAACGGTATGAGATAGGCCGAAAAACTGAAATCAAAATTTTAGTCCCGAATTCCGTTCATACTCGACCTGGGCAAGAAAATTGAGAAAAAAATAGTAAAAAAATTCAAAAAATTAAAAAACCTCATCCCGGCATTGTTTTTAGCCAAAACGGGATGAGATAGGCCGAAAAAGTGAAAACAAAATTTAAGTCCCAAATTCCGTTCAAACTCCACCCGGGCAAGAAAATTCCGAAAAAAATAATAAAAAAATTCAAAAAATTATAAAACATCCTCCCGGCATTGTTTTTAGCCAAAACGGGATGATATAGGCTGAAAAAATGAAATCAAAATTTTTGTCCCGAATTCCGTTCATACACGACCCGGGCAAGAAAATTCGGAAAAAAATAGTAAAAAAATTCAAAAATTTATAAAACCTCTTCCCGACATTATTTTTAGACAAAACGTGGGATGAGACAGGCCGAAAAACTGAAATCAAAATTTTAGTCCCAAATTCCGTTCATACTCGACCCGGGAAAGAATATTCCGAAAAAAATAGTAAAAAAATTCAAAAATTATAAAACCTCTTCCCGGCAGTATTTTTAGCAAAAACGGGTTGAGATAGACCGAAAAAATGAAATCAAAAATTTAGGCCCGAATTCCGTTCATATTCTACCCGGGAAATAAAATTACGAAAAAAATATTAAAAAAATTCAAAAAATTATAAAACTACTTTCCAACATTATTTCTAGCCAAAACGGGATGAGATAGGCCGTAAAAATGAAATCAAAATTTTAGTCCCGAATTCCGTTCATACTCGACCCGGGAGAGAAAATTCCGAAAAAAATAATATAAAAATTCAAAAAATTATAAAACATCCTCCCGGCATTATTTTTAGCCAAAACGGGATGAGATAGGCCGAAAAACGTAAATCAAAATTTTAGTCCCGAATTCCGTCCATACTCTACCCTGGAAAGAATATTCCGAAAAAAATAGTAAAAATATTCAAAAAATTATAAAAACTCTTCCCGGCAATATTTTTATCCAAAACGGTATGAGATAGGCCGAAAAACTGAAATCAAAATTTTAGTCCCGAATTCCGTTCATACTCGACCCGGACAAGAAAATTGAGAAAAAAATAGTAAAAAAATTCAAAAAATTAAAAAACCTCTTCCCGGCAGTATTTTTAGCAAAAACGGGTTGAGATAGACCAAAAAAATGAAATCAAAATTTTAGTCCCGAATTCCGTTCATATTCTACCCCGGAAATAATATTCCGAAAAAAATAGTAAAAAAATTCAAAAAATTATAAAACTACTTCCCGACATTATTTCGAGCCAAAACGGGATGAGATAGGCCGTAAAAATGAAATCAAAATTTTAGTCCCAAATTCCGTTCATACTCGACCCGGGAAAGAATATTGCGAAAAAAATAGTAAAAAAATTCATAAAATTATAAAACCCCTTCCCGGCATTATTATGAGGTAGGACGAAAAAGAGAAAAAAAAAAAAATTTTAGTCCCAAATTCCGTACATACTCGACCCGGGAAAGAAAATTCCGAAAAAAATAGTAAAAAAATTAAAAAAATTATAAAACCGCTTCCCAGAATTATTTTTTTTCAAAACGGGATGAGAGAGGCCGCAAAACTGAAATCAAAATTTTAGTCCAGAATTCCGGTCTTTCTCGACCCGGGAAAGAATATTCCGAAAAAAATAGTAAAAAAATTCAAAAAATTATAAAACCTCTTCCCGGCATTATTTTTAGCCAAAACGGGATGAGATAGGCCGTAAAAATGAAATCAAAATTTTAGTCCCAAATTCCGTTCATACTCGACCCGGGAAAGAATATTGCGAAAAAAATAGTAAAAAAATTCATAAAATTATAAAACCCCTTCCCGGCATTATTATGAGGTAGGACGAAAAAGAGAAAAAAAAAAAAATTTTAGTCCCAAATTCCGTACATACTCGACCCGGGAAAGAAAATTCCGAAAAAAATAGTAAAAAAATTAAAAAAATTATAAAACCGCTTCCCAGAATTATTTTTATTCAAAACGGGATGAGAGAGGCCGCAAAACTGAAAACAAAATTTTAGTCCCAAATTCCGTTCATAATCCACCCGGGAAAGAAAATTCCGAAAAAAATAGTAAAAAAATTCAAAAACTTATAAAACATCCTCCCGGCATTATTTTTAGCAAAAACGAGATGAGATAGGCCGAAAAACAGAAATCAAAATTTTAGTCCCGAATTCGGTTCATACTCGACCCGGGCAAGAAAATTGCGAAAAAAATAGTAAAAAAATTCAAAAAATTAAAAAACCTAATCCCGGCATTGTTTTTAGCCAAAACGGGATGATATAGGCTGAAAAAATGAAATCAAAATTTTTGTCCCGAATACCGTTCATATACGACCCGGGCAAGAAAATTCGGAAAAAAATAGTAAAAAAATTCAAAAATTTATAAAACCTCTTCCCAGCATTATTTTTAGACAAAACGGGGGATGAGACAGGCCGAAAAACTGAAATCAAAATTTTAGTCCCAAATTCCGTTCATACTCGACCAGGGAAAGAATATTCCGAAAAAAATAGTAAAAAAATTCAAAAATTATAAAACCTCTTCCCGGCAGTATTTTTAGCAAAAACGGGTTGAGATAGACCGAAAAAATGAAATCAAAATTTTAGTCCCGAATTCCGTTCATATTCTACCCGGGAAATAAAATTCCGAAAAAAATAGTAAAAAAATTCAAAAAATTATAAAACTACTTTCCAACATTATTTCTAGCCAAAACGGGATGAGATAGGCCGTAAAAATGAAATCAAAATTTTAGTCCCGAATTCCGTTCATACTCGACCCGGGAGAGAAAATTCCGAAAAAAATAATATAAAAATTCAAAAAACTATAAAACATCCTCCCGGCATTATTTTTATCCAAAACGGGATGAGATAGGCCGAAAAACGTAAATCAAAATTTTAGTCCCGAATTCCGTTCATACTCTACCCCGGAAAGAATATTACGAAAAAAATAGTAAAAATATTCAAAAAATTATAAAACCTCTTCCCGGCAATATTTTTATCCAAAACGGTATGAGATAGGCCGAAAAACTGAAATCAAAATTTTAGTCCCGAATTCCGTTCATACTCGACCCGGGAAAGAATATTCCGAAAAAAATAGTAAAAATATTCAAAAAATTATAAAACCTCGTCCCGGCAATATTTTTATCCAAAACGGTATGAGATAGGCCGAAAAACTGAAATCAAAATTTTAGTCCCGAATTCCGTTCATACTCGACCCGGGCAAGAAAATTGAGAAAAAAATAGTAAAAAAATTCAAAAACCACTTCCCGGCAGTATTTTTAGCAAAAACGGGTTGAGATAGACCGAAAAAATGAAATCAAAATTTTAGTCCCGAATTTCGTTCATATTCTACCCCGGAAATAAAATTCCGAAAAAAATAGTAAAAAAATTCAAAAAATTATAAAACATCTTCTCGGAATTATTTTTATCCAAAACGGGATGAGATAGGCTGTAAAACTGAAATCAAAATTTTAGTCCAGAATTCCGGTCTTTCTCGACCCAGGAAAGAATATTCCGAAAAAAATAGTAAAAATATTCAAAAAATTATAAAACCTCTTCCCGGCAATATTTTTATCCAAAACGGTATGAGATAGGCCGAAAAACTGAAATCAAAATTTTAGTCCCGAATTCCGTTCATATTCTACCCGGGAAATAAAATTCCGAAAAAAATAGTAAAAAAATTCAAAAAATTATAGAACTACTTACCGACATTATTTCTAGCCAAAACGGGATGAGATAGGCCGTAAAAATGAAATCAAAATTTTAGTCCCGAATTCCGTTCATCCTCTACCCTGGAAAGAATATTCCGAAAAAAATAGTAAAAATATTCAAAAAATTATAAAACCTCTTCCCGGCAATATTTTTATCCAAAACGGTATGAGATAGGCCGAAAAACTGAAATCAAAATTTTAGTCCCGAATTCCGTTCATACTCGACCCGGGCAAGAGAATTGAGAAAAAAATAGTAAAAAAATTCAAAAAATTAAAAAACCTCATCCCGGCATTGTTTTTAGCCAAAACGGGATGAGATAGGCCGAAAAAATAAAATCAAAATTTTAGTCCCGAATTCCGTTCATACACGACCCGGGCAAGAAAATTCGGAAAAAAATAGTAAAAAAATTCAAAAATTTATAAAACCTCTTCCCGGCATTATTTTTAGACAAAACGGGGGATGGGATAGGCCGAAAAACTGAAATCAAAATTTTAGTCCCAAATTCCGTTCATACTCGACCCGGGAAAGAATATTCCGAAAAAAATAGTAAAAAAATTCAAAAAATTATAAAACCTCTTCCCGGCAGTATTTTTAGCAAAAACGGGTTGAGATAGACGAAAAAAATGAAATCAAAATTTTAGTCCCGAATTCCGTTCATATTCTACCCGGGAAATAAAATTCCGAAAAAAATAGTAAAAAAATTCAAAAAATTATAGAACTACTTACCGACATTATTTCTAGCCAAAACGGGATGAGATAGGCCGTAAAAATGAAATCAAAATTTTAGTCCCGAATTCCGTTCATACTCGACCCGGGAAAGAATATTCCGAAAAAAATAGTAAAAAAATTCATAAAATTATAAAACCCCTTCCCGGCATTATTTTTAGCCAAAACGGGATGAGGTAGGACGAAAAAAAGAAAAAAAAAAATTTTAGTCCCAAATTCCGTACATACTTGACCCGGGAAAGAAAATTCCGAAAAAAATAGTAAAAAAATTCAAAAAATTATAAAACCGCTTCCCCGAATTATTTTTATCCAAAACGGGATGAGATAGGCCGCAAAACTGAAATCAAAATTTTAGTCCAGAATTCCGGTCTTTCTCGACCCAGGAAAGAATATTCCGAAAAAAATAGTAAAAAAATTCAAAAAATTATAAAACCGCTTCCCCGAATTATTTTTATCCAAAACGGGATGAGATAGGCCGCAAAACTGAAATCAAAATTTTAGTCCAGAATTCCGGTCTTTCTCGACCCAGGAAAGAATATTCCGAAAAAAATAGTAAAAAAATTCAAAAAATTATAAAACCTTTTCCCGGCATTATTTTTAGCCAAAACGGGATGAGATAGGCCGAAAAACTGAAATCAAAATTTTAGTCCCGAATTCCGTTCATACTCGACCCGGGCAAGAGAATTGAGAAAAAAATAGTAAAAAAATTCAAAAAATTAAAAAACCTCATCCCGGCATTGTTTTTAGCCAAAACGGAATGAGATAGGCCGAAAAAATAAAATCAAAATTTTAGTCCCGAATTCCGTTCATACTCGACCCGGGCAAGAAAATTCCGAAAAAAATAGTAAAAAAATTCAAAAAATTATAAAACATGAAACCTTCATTATTTTTAGCCAAAACGGGATGTGATAGGCCGAAAAAATGAAATCAAAATTTAAGTCCCTAATTCCGTTCATACTCGACCCGGGCAAGAAAATTCCGAAAAAAATAGTAAAAAAATTCAAAAAATTAAAAAACCTAATCCCGGCATTGTTTTTAGCCAAAACGGGATGATATAGGCTGAAAAAATGAAATCAAAGTTTCAGTTCCGAATTCCGGACTTTCTCGACCCGGGAAAGAATATTCCGAAAAAAATAGTAAAAAAATTCAAAAAATTAAAAAACCTCTTCCCGGCATTATTTTTAGCCAAAACGGGATGAGATATGCCGAAAAACTGAAATCAAAGTTTTAGTCCCGAATTCCGTTCATACTCGACCCGGGAAAGAATATTCCGAAAAAAATAGTAAAAAAATTCAAAAAATTATAAAACATGAAACCTTCATTATTTTTAGCCAAAACGGGATGTGATAGGCCGAAAAAATGAAATCAAAATTTTAGTCCCGAATTCCGTTCATACTCGACCCGGGCAAGAAAATTCCGAAAAAAATAGTAAAAAAATTCAAAAAATTATAAAACATGAAACCTTCATTATTTTTAGCCAAAACGGGATGTGATAGGCCGAAAAAATGAAATCAAAATTTTAGTCCCGAATTCCGTTCATATTCTACCCGGGAAATAAAATTCCGAAAAAAATAGTAAAAAAATTCAAAAAATTATAGAACTACTTACCGACATTATTTCTAGCCAAAACGGGATGAGATAGGCCGTAAAAATGAAATCAAAATTTTAGTCCCGAATTCCGTTCATCCTCTACCCTGGAAAGAATATTCCGAAAAAAATAGTAAAAATATTCAAAAAATTATAAAACCTCTTCCCGGCAATATTTTTATCCAAAACGGTATGAGATAGGCCGAAAAACTGAAATCAAAATTTTAGTCCCGAATTCCGTTCATACTCGACCCGGGCAAGAGAATTGAGAAAAAAATAGTAAAAAAATTCAAAAAATTAAAAAACCTCATCCCGGCATTGTTTTTAGCCAAAACGGGATGAGATAGGCCGAAAAAATAAAATCAAAATTTTAGTCCCGAATTCCGTTCATACACGACCCGGGCAAGAAAATTCGGAAAAAAATAGTAAAAAAATTCAAAAATTTATAAAACCTCTTCCCGGCATTATTTTTAGACAAAACGGGGGATGGGATAGGCCGAAAAACTGAAATCAAAATTTTAGTCCCAAATTCCGTTCATACTCGACCCGGGAAAGAATATTCCGAAAAAAATAGTAAAAAAATTCAAAAAATTATAAAACCTCTTCCCGGCAGTATTTTTAGCAAAAACGGGTTGAGATAGACGAAAAAAATGAAATCAAAATTTTAGTCCCGAATTCCGTTCATATTCTACCCGGGAAATAAAATTCCGAAAAAAATAGTAAAAAAATTCAAAAAATTATAGAACTACTTACCGACATTATTTCTAGCCAAAACGGGATGAGATAGGCCGTAAAAATGAAATCAAAATTTTAGTCCCGAATTCCGTTCATACTCGACCCGGGAAAGAATATTCCGAAAAAAATAGTAAAAAAATTCATAAAATTATGAAACCCCTTCCCGGCATTATTTTTAGCCAAAACGGGATGAGGTAGGACGAAAAAAAGAAAAAAAAAATTTTAGTCCCAAATTCCGTACATACTTGACCCGGGAAAGAAAATTCCGAAAAAAATAGTAAAAAAATTCAAAAAATTATAAAACCGCTTCCCCGAATTATTTTTATCCAAAACGGGATGAGATAGGCCGCAAAACTGAAATCAAAATTTTAGTCCAGAATTCCGGTCTTTCTCGACCCAGGAAAGAATATTCCGAAAAAAATAGTAAAAAAATTCAAAAAATTATAAAACCTCTTCCCGGCATTATTTTTAGCCAAAACGGGATGAGATAGGCCGAAAAACTGAAATCAAAATTTTAGTCCCGAATTCCGTTCATACTCGACCCGGGCAAGAGAATTGAGAAAAAAAAAGTAAAAAAATTCAAAAAATTAAAAAACCTCATCCCGGCATTGTTTTTAGCCAAAACGGGATGAGATAGGCCGAAAAAATGAAATCAAAGTTTCAGTTCCGAATTCCGGACTTTCTCGACCCGGGAAAGAATATTCCGAAAAAAATAGTAAAAAAATTCAAAAAATTATAAAACATGAAACCTTCATTATTTTTAGCCAAAACGGGATGTGATAGGCCGAAAAAATGAAATCAAAATTTAAGTCCCTAATTCCGTTCATACTCGACCCGGGCAAGAAAATTCCGAAAAAAATAGTAAAAAAATTCAAAAAATTAAAAAACCTAATCCCGGCATTGTTTTTAGCCAAAACGGGATGATATAGGCTGAAAAAATGAAATCAAAGTTTCAGTTCCGAATTCCGGACTTTCTCGACCCGGGAAAGAATATTCCGAAAAAAATAGTAAAAAAATTCAAAAAATTAAAAAACCTCTTCCCGGCATTATTTTTAGCCAAAACGGGATGAGATATGCCGAAAAACTGAAATCAAAGTTTTAGTCCCGAATTCCGTTCATACTCGACCCGGGAAAGAATATTCCGAAAAAAATAGTAAAAAAATTCAAAAAATTATAAAACATGAAACCTTCATTATTTTTAGCCAAAACGGGATGTGATAGGCCGAAAAAATGAAATCAAAATTTTAGTCCCGAATTCCGTTCATACTCGACCCGGGCAAGAAAATTCCGAAAAAAATAGTAAAAAAATTCAAAAAATTATAAAACATGAAACCTTCATTATTTTTAGCCAAAACGGGATGTGATAGGCCGAAAAAATGAAATCAAAATTTAAGTCCCTAATTCCGTTCATACTCGACCCGGGCAAGAAAATTCCGAAAAAAATAGTAAAAAAATTCAAAAAATTAAAAAACCTCTTCCCGGCATTGTTTTTAGCCAAAACTGAGATAGGCCGAAAAAATAAAATCAAAATTTTAGTCCCGAATTCCGTTCATACTCGACCCGGGCAAGAAAATTCCGAAAAAAATAGTAAAAAAATTCAAAAAATTATAAAACATGAAACCTTCATTATTTTTAGCCAAAACGGGATGTGATAGGCCGAAAAAATGAATTCAAAATTTTAGTCCCTAATTCCGTTCATACTCGACCCGGGCAAGAAAATTCCGAAAAAAATAGTAAAAAAATTAAAAAAATTAAAAAACCTAATCCCGGCATTGTTTTTAGCCAAAACGGGATGATATAGGCTGAAAAAATGAAATCAAAATTTTAGTCCCGAATTCCGTTCATACTCGACCCGGGCAAGAAAATTGAGAAAAAAATAGTAAAAAAATTCAAAAAATTAAAAAACCTCATCCCGGCATTGTGTTTAGGCAAAACGGGTTGAGATAGACCGAAAAAATGAAATCAAAATTTTAGTCCCGAATTCCGTTCATATTCTACCCGGGAAAGAAAATTCCGAAAAAAATAGTAAAAAAATTCAAAAAATTATAAAACCTCTTCCCGAAATTATTTTTATCCAAAACGGGATGAGATAGGCTGCAAAACTGAAATCAAAATTTTAGTCCAGAATTCCGGTCTTTCTCGACCCAGGAAAGAATATTCCGAAAAAAATAGTAAAAAAATTCTAAAAATTATAAAACCTCTTCCCGGCATTATTTTTAGCCAAAACGGGATGAGATAGGCCGAAAAACGGAAATCAAAATTTTAGTCCCGAATTCCGTTCATCCTCTACCCTGGAAAGAATATTCCGAAAAAAATAGTAAAAATATTCAAAAAATTATAAAACCTCTTCCCGGCAATATTTTTATCCAAAACGGTATGAGATAGGCCGAAAAACTGAAATCAAAATTTTAGTCCCGAATTCCGTTCATATTCTACCCGGGAAATAAAATTCCGAAAAAAATAGTAAAAAAATTCAAAAAATTATAGAACTACTTACCGACATTATTTCTAGCCAAAACGGGATGAGATAGGCCGTAAAAATGAAATCAAAATTTTAGTCCCGAATTCCGTTCATACTCGACCCGGGAAAGAATATTCCGAAAAAAATAGTAAAAAAATTCATAAAATTATAAAACCCCTTCCCGGCATTATTTTTAGCCAAAACGGGATGAGGTAGGACGAAAAAAAGAAAAAAAAAAATTTTAGTCCCAAATTCCGTACATACTTGACCCGGGAAAGAAAATTCCGAAAAAAATAGTAAAAAAATTCAAAAAATTATAAAACCGCTTCCCCGAATTATTTTTATCCAAAACGGGATGAGATAGGCCGCAAAACTGAAATCAAAATTTTAGTCCAGAATTCCGGTCTTTCTCGACCCAGGAAAGAATATTCCGAAAAAAATAGTAAAAAAATTCAAAAAATTATAAAACCGCTTCCCCGAATTATTTTTATCCAAAACGGGATGAGATAGGCCGCAAAACTGAAATCAAAATTTTAGTCCAGAATTCCGGTCTTTCTCGACCCAGGAAAGAATATTCCGAAAAAAATAGTAAAAAAATTCAAAAAATTATAAAACCTCTTCCCGGCATTATTTTTAGCCAAAACGGGATGAGATAGGCCGAAAAACTGAAATCAAAATTTTAGTCCCGAATTCCGTTCATACTCGACCCGGGCAAGAGAATTGAGAAAAAAATAGTAAAAAAATTCAAAAAATTAAAAAACCTCATCCCGGCATTGTTTTTAGCCAAAACGGAATGAGATAGGCCGAAAAAATAAAATCAAAATTTTAGTCCCGAATTCCGTTCATACTCGACCCGGGCAAGAAAATTCCGAAAAAAATAGTAAAAAAATTCAAAAAATTATAAAACATGAAACCTTCATTATTTTTAGCCAAAACGGGATGTGATAGGCCGAAAAAATGAAATCAAAATTTAAGTCCCTAATTCCGTTCATACTCGACCCGGGCAAGAAAATTCCGAAAAAAATAGTAAAAAAATTCAAAAAATTAAAAAACCTAATCCCGGCATTGTTTTTAGCCAAAACGGGATGATATAGGCTGAAAAAATGAAATCAAAGTTTCAGTTCCGAATTCCGGACTTTCTCGACCCGGGAAAGAATATTCCGAAAAAAATAGTAAAAAAATTCAAAAAATTAAAAAACCTCTTCCCGGCATTATTTTTAGCCAAAACGGGATGAGATATGCCGAAAAACTGAAATCAAAGTTTTAGTCCCGAATTCCGTTCATACTCGACCCGGGAAAGAATATTCCGAAAAAAATAGTAAAAAAATTCAAAAAATTATAAAACATGAAACCTTCATTATTTTTAGCCAAAACGGGATGTGATAGGCCGAAAAAATGAAATCAAAATTTTAGTCCCGAATTCCGTTCATACTCGACCCGGGCAAGAAAATTCCGAAAAAAATAGTAAAAAAATTCAAAAAATTATAAAACATGAAACCTTCATTATTTTTAGCCAAAACGGGATGTGATAGGCCGAAAAAATGAAATCAAAATTTTAGTCCCGAATTCCGTTCATATTCTACCCGGGAAATAAAATTCCGAAAAAAATAGTAAAAAAATTCAAAAAATTATAGAACTACTTACCGACATTATTTCTAGCCAAAACGGGATGAGATAGGCCGTAAAAATGAAATCAAAATTTTAGTCCCGAATTCCGTTCATCCTCTACCCTGGAAAGAATATTCCGAAAAAAATAGTAAAAATATTCAAAAAATTATAAAACCTCTTCCCGGCAATATTTTTATCCAAAACGGTATGAGATAGGCCGAAAAACTGAAATCAAAATTTTAGTCCCGAATTCCGTTCATACTCGACCCGGGCAAGAGAATTGAGAAAAAAATAGTAAAAAAATTCAAAAAATTAAAAAACCTCATCCCGGCATTGTTTTTAGCCAAAACGGGATGAGATAGGCCGAAAAAATAAAATCAAAATTTTAGTCCCGAATTCCGTTCATACACGACCCGGGCAAGAAAATTCGGAAAAAAATAGTAAAAAAATTCAAAAATTTATAAAACCTCTTCCCGGCATTATTTTTAGACAAAACGGGGGATGGGATAGGCCGAAAAACTGAAATCAAAATTTTAGTCCCAAATTCCGTTCATACTCGACCCGGGAAAGAATATTCCGAAAAAAATAGTAAAAAAATTCAAAAAATTATAAAACCTCTTCCCGGCAGTATTTTTAGCAAAAACGGGTTGAGATAGACGAAAAAAATGAAATCAAAATTTTAGTCCCGAATTCCGTTCATATTCTACCCGGGAAATAAAATTCCGAAAAAAATAGTAAAAAAATTCAAAAAATTATAGAACTACTTACCGACATTATTTCTAGCCAAAACGGGATGAGATAGGCCGTAAAAATGAAATCAAAATTTTAGTCCCGAATTCCGTTCATACTCGACCCGGGAAAGAATATTCCGAAAAAAATAGTAAAAAAATTCATAAAATTATGAAACCCCTTCCCGGCATTATTTTTAGCCAAAACGGGATGAGGTAGGACGAAAAAAAGAAAAAAAAAATTTTAGTCCCAAATTCCGTACATACTTGACCCGGGAAAGAAAATTCCGAAAAAAATAGTAAAAAAATTCAAAAAATTATAAAACCGCTTCCCCGAATTATTTTTATCCAAAACGGGATGAGATAGGCCGCAAAACTGAAATCAAAATTTTAGTCCAGAATTCCGGTCTTTCTCGACCCAGGAAAGAATATTCCGAAAAAAATAGTAAAAAAATTCAAAAAATTATAAAACCTCTTCCCGGCATTATTTTTAGCCAAAACGGGATGAGATAGGCCGAAAAACTGAAATCAAAATTTTAGTCCCGAATTCCGTTCATACTCGACCCGGGCAAGAGAATTGAGAAAAAAAAAGTAAAAAAATTCAAAAAATTAAAAAACCTCATCCCGGCATTGTTTTTAGCCAAAACGGGATGAGATAGGCCGAAAAAATGAAATCAAAGTTTCAGTTCCGAATTCCGGACTTTCTCGACCCGGGAAAGAATATTCCGAAAAAAATAGTAAAAAAATTCAAAAAATTATAAAACATGAAACCTTCATTATTTTTAGCCAAAACGGGATGTGATAGGCCGAAAAAATGAAATCAAAATTTAAGTCCCTAATTCCGTTCATACTCGACCCGGGCAAGAAAATTCCGAAAAAAATAGTAAAAAAATTCAAAAAATTAAAAAACCTAATCCCGGCATTGTTTTTAGCCAAAACGGGATGATATAGGCTGAAAAAATGAAATCAAAGTTTCAGTTCCGAATTCCGGACTTTCTCGACCCGGGAAAGAATATTCCGAAAAAAATAGTAAAAAAATTCAAAAAATTAAAAAACCTCTTCCCGGCATTATTTTTAGCCAAAACGGGATGAGATATGCCGAAAAACTGAAATCAAAGTTTTAGTCCCGAATTCCGTTCATACTCGACCCGGGAAAGAATATTCCGAAAAAAATAGTAAAAAAATTCAAAAAATTATAAAACATGAAACCTTCATTATTTTTAGCCAAAACGGGATGTGATAGGCCGAAAAAATGAAATCAAAATTTTAGTCCCGAATTCCGTTCATACTCGACCCGGGCAAGAAAATTCCGAAAAAAATAGTAAAAAAATTCAAAAAATTATAAAACATGAAACCTTCATTATTTTTAGCCAAAACGGGATGTGATAGGCCGAAAAAATGAAATCAAAATTTAAGTCCCTAATTCCGTTCATACTCGACCCGGGCAAGAAAATTCCGAAAAAAATAGTAAAAAAATTCAAAAAATTAAAAAACCTCTTCCCGGCATTGTTTTTAGCCAAAACTGAGATAGGCCGAAAAAATAAAATCAAAATTTTAGTCCCGAATTCCGTTCATACTCGACCCGGGCAAGAAAATTCCGAAAAAAATAGTAAAAAAATTCAAAAAATTATAAAACATGAAACCTTCATTATTTTTAGCCAAAACGGGATGTGATAGGCCGAAAAAATGAATTCAAAATTTTAGTCCCTAATTCCGTTCATACTCGACCCGGGCAAGAAAATTCCGAAAAAAATAGTAAAAAAATTAAAAAAATTAAAAAACCTAATCCCGGCATTGTTTTTAGCCAAAACGGGATGATATAGGCTGAAAAAATGAAATCAAAATTTTAGTCCCGAATTCCGTTCATACTCGACCCGGGCAAGAAAATTGAGAAAAAAATAGTAAAAAAATTCAAAAAATTAAAAAACCTCATCCCGGCATTGTGTTTAGGCAAAACGGGTTGAGATAGACCGAAAAAATGAAATCAAAATTTTAGTCCCGAATTCCGTTCATATTCTACCCGGGAAAGAAAATTCCGAAAAAAATAGTAAAAAAATTCAAAAAATTATAAAACCTCTTCCCGAAATTATTTTTATCCAAAACGGGATGAGATAGGCTGCAAAACTGAAATCAAAATTTTAGTCCAGAATTCCGGTCTTTCTCGACCCAGGAAAGAATATTCCGAAAAAAATAGTAAAAAAATTCTAAAAATTATAAAACCTCTTCCCGGCATTATTTTTAGCCAAAACGGGATGAGATAGGCCGAAAAACGGAAATCAAAATTTTAGTCCCGAATTCCGTTCATCCTCTACCCTGGAAAGAATATTCCGAAAAAAATAGTAAAAATATTCAAAAAATTATAAAACCTCTTCCCGGCAATATTTTTATCCAAAACGGTATGAGATAGGCCGAAAAACTGAAATCAAAATTTTAGTCCCGAATTCCGTTCATATTCGACCCGGGCAAGAGAATTGAGAAAAAAATAGTAAAAAAATTCAAAAAATTAAAAAACCTCATCCCGGCATTGTTTTTAGCCAAAACGGGATGAGATAGGCCGAAAAAATAAAATCAAAATTTTAGTCCCGAATTCCGTTCATACACGACCCGGGCAAGAAAATTCGGAAAAAAATAGTAAAAAAATTCAAAAATTTATAAAACCTCTTCCCGGCATTATTTTTAGACAAAACGGGGGATGGGATAGGCCGAAAAACTGAAATCAAAATTTTAGTCCCAAATTCCGTTCATACTCGACCCGGGAAAGAATATTCCGAAAAAAATAGTAAAAAAATTCAAAAAATTATAAAACCTCTTCCCGGCAGTATTTTTAGCAAAAACGGGTTGAGATAGACGAAAAAAATGAAATCAAAATTTTAGTCCCGAATTCCGTTCATATTCTACCCGGGAAATAAAATTCCGAAAAAAATAGTAAAAAAATTCAAAAAATTATAGAACTACTTACCGACATTATTTCTAGCCAAAACGGGATGAGATAGGCCGTAAAAATGAAATCAAAATTTTAGTCCCGAATTCCGTTCATACTCGACCCGGGAAAGAATATTCCGAAAAAAATAGTAAAAAAATTCATAAAATTATAAAACCCCTTCCCGGCATTATTTTTAGCCAAAACGGGATGAGGTAGGACGAAAAAGAGAAAAAAAAATTTTAGTCCCAAATTCCGTACATACTCGACCCGGGAAAGAAAATTCCGAAAAAAATAGTAAAAAAATTCAAAAAATTATAAAACCGCTTCCCCGAATTATTTTTATCCAAAACGGGATGAGATAGGCCGCAAAACTGAAATCAAAATTTTAGTCCAGAATTCCGGTCTTTCTCGACCCGGGAAAGAATATTCCGAAAAAAATACTAAAAAAATTCAAAAAATTATAAAACCTCTTCCCGGCATTATTTTTAGCCAAAACGGGATGAGATAGGCCGAAAAACGGAAATCAAAATTTTAGTCCCGAATTCCGTTCATCCTTTACCCTGGAAAGAATATTCCGAAAAAAATAGTAAAAATATTCAAAAAATTATAAAACCTCTTCCCGGCAATATTTTTATCCAAAACGGTATGAGATAGGCCGAAAAACTGAAATCAAAATTTTAGTCCCGAATTCCGTTCATACTCGACCCGGGCAAGAGAATTGAGAAAAAAATAGTAAAAAAATTCAAAAAATTAAAAAACCTCATCCCGGCATTGTTTTTAGCCAAAACGGGATGAGATAGGCCGAAAAAATAAAATCAAAATTTTAGTCTCGAATTCCGTTCATACACGACCCGGGCAAGAAAATTCGGAAAAAAATAGTAAAAAAATTCAAAAATTTATAAAACCTCTTCCCGGCATTATTTTTAGACAAAACGGGGGATGGGATAGGCCGAAAAACTGAAATCAAAATTTTAGTCCCAAATTCCGTTCATACTCGACCCGGGAAAGAATATTCTGAAAAAAATAGTAAAAAAATTCAAAAAATTATAAAACCTCTTCCCGGCAGTATTTTTAGCAAAAACGGGTTGAGATAGACGAAAAAAATGAAATCAAAATTTTAGTCCCGAATTCCGTTCATATTCTACCCGGGAAATAAAATTCCGAAAAAAATAGTAAAAAAATTCAAAAAATTATAGAACTACTTACCGACATTATTTCTAGCCAAAACGGGATGAGATAGGCCGTAAAAATGAAATCAAAATTTTAGTCCCGAATTCCGTTCATACTCGACCCGGGAAAGAATATTCCGAAAAAAATAGTAAAAAAATTCATAAAATTATAAAACCCCTTCCCGGCATTATTTTTAGCCAAAACGGGATGAGGTAGGACGAAAAAAAGAAAAAAAAAATTTTAGTCCCAAATTCCGTACATACTCGACCCGGGAAAGAAAATTCCGAAAAAAATAGTAAAAAAATTCAAAAAATTATAAAACCGCTTCCCCGAATTATTTTTATCCAAAACGGGATGAGATAGGCCGCAAAACTGAAATCAAAATTTTAGTCCAGAATTCCGGTCTTTCTCGACCCAGGAAAGAATATTCCGAAAAAAATAGTAAAAAAATTCAAAAAATTATAAAACCTCTTCCCGGCATTATTTTTAGCCAAAACGGGATGAGATAGGCCGAAAAACTGAAATCAAAATTTTAGTCCCGAATTCCGTTCATACTCGACCCGGGAAAGAATATTCCGAAAAAAAATAGTAAAAATTTTCTAAAAATTATAAAACCTCGTCCCGGCAATATTTTTATCCAAAACGGTATGAGATAGGCCGAAAAACTGAAATCAAAATTTTAGTACCGAATTCCGTTCATACTCGACCCGAGCAAGAAAATTCCGAGAAATATAGTAAAAAAATTCAAAAAATTATAAAACATCCTCCCGGCATTATTTTTAGCAAAAACGGGATGAGATAGGCAGAAAAACTGAAATTAAAATTTTAGTCCCGAATTCGGTTCATACTCGACCCAGGCAAGAAAATTGCGAAAAAAATAGTAAAAAAATTCAAAAAATTAAAAAACCTAATCCCGGCATTGTTTTTAGCCAAAACGGGATGATATAGGCTGAAAAAATGAAATCAAAATTTTAGTCCCGAATTCCGTTCATACACGACCCGGGCAAGAAAATTCCGAAAAAAACAGTGAAAAATTCAAAAATTTATAAAACCTCTTCCCGGCATATTTTTAGAAAAAACGGGGGATGAGATAGGCCGAAAAACTGAAATCAAAATTTTAGTCCCAAATTCCGTTCATACTCGACCCGGGAAAGAATCATCCGAAAAAAAAAGTAAAAAAATTCAAAAAATTATCAAACCTCTTCCCGGCATTATTTTTAGCAAAAACGGGTTGAGATAGACCGAAAAAATGAAATCAAAATTTTAGTCCCGAATTCCGTTCATATTCTACCCGGGAAATAAAATTCCGAAAAAAATTGTAAAAAAATTTAAAAAATTATAAAACTACTTGCCGACATTATTTTTAGCCAAAACGGGATGAGATAGGCCGTAAAAATGAAATCAAAATTTTAGTCCCGAATTCCGTTCAGACTCGACCCGGGAAAGAATATTCCGAAAAAAATAGTAAAAAAATTCATAAAATTATAAAACCCCTTCCCGGCATTATGTTTAGCCAAAACGGGATGAGGTAGGACGAAAAAGAGAAAAAAAAAATTTTAGTCCCAAATTCCGTACATACTCGACCCGGGAAAGAAAATTCCGAAAAAAATGGTAAAAAAATTCAAAAAATTATAAAACCTCTTCCCGGAATTATTTTTATTCAAAACGGGATGATATAGGCCGAAAAACTGAAATCAAAATTTTAGTCCCGAATTCCGGTCTTTCTCGACCCGGGAAAGAATATTCCGAAAAAAATAGTAAAAAAATTCAAAAAATTATAAAACCTCTTCCCGGCATTATTTTTAGCCAAAACGGGATGAGATAGGCCGAAAAACTGAAATCAAAATTTTAGTCCCGAATTCCGTTCATACTCGACCCGGGAGAGAAAATTCCGAAAAAAATAATATAAAAATTCAAAAAATTATAAAACTTCCTTCCGGCATTATTTTTAGCCAAAACGGGATGAGATAGGCCGAAAAACGGAAATCAAAATTTTAGTCCCGAATTTCGTTCATACTCTACCCTGGAAAGAATATTCCGAAAAAAATAGTAAAAATATTCAAAAAATTATAAAACCTCTTCCCGACAATATTTTTATCCAAAACGGTATGAGATAGGCAGAAAAACTGAAATCAAAATTTTAGTCCCGAATTCCGTTCATACTCGACCCGGTCAAGAAAATTGAGAAAAAAATTGTAAAAAAATTCAAAAAATTGAAAAACCTCATCCCGGCATTGTTTTTAGCCAAAACGGGATGAGATAGGCCGAAAAAATAAAATCAAAATTTTAGTCCCGAATTCCGTTCATACTCGATCCGGGCAAGAAAATTCCGAAAAAAATAGTAAAAAAATTCAAAAAATTATAAAACATGAAACCTTCATTATTTTTAGCCAAAACGGGATGTGATAGACCGAAAAAATGAAATCAAAATTTTAGTCCCTAATTCCGTTCATACTCGACCCGGGCAAGAAAATTCCGAAAAAAATAGTAAAAAAATTCAAAAAATTAAAAAACCTCTTCCCGACATTATTTTTAGCCAAAACGGGATGAGATATGCCGAAAAACTGAAATCAAAATTTTAGTCCCGAATTCCGTTCATACTCGACCCGGGAAAGAATATTCCGAAAAAAATAGTAAAAAAATTCAAAAAATTATAAAACCTCTTCCCGGCATTATTTTTATCCAAAACGGGAGGAGATAGGCCGAAAAACTGAAATCAAAATTTTAGTCCCAAATTCCGTTCATACTCCACCCGGGAAAGAAAATTCCGAAAAATATAGTAAAAAAATTCAAAAAATTATAAAACATCCTCCCGGCATTATTTCTAGCAAAAACGGGATGAGATAGGCCGAAAAACTGAAATCAAAATTTTAGTCCCGAATTCGGTTCATACTCGACTCGGGCAAGAAAATTGCGAAAAAAATAGTAAAAAAATTCAAAAAATTAAAAAACCTAATCCCGGCATTGTTTTTAGCTAAAACGGGATGAGATAGGCCGAATAAATAAAATCGAAATTTTAGTCCCGAATTCCATTCATACTCGACCCGGGAGAGAAAATTCCGAAAAAAATAATATAAAAATTCAAAAAATTATAAAACATCCTCCCGGCATTATTTTTAGCCAAAACGGGATGAGATAGGCCGAAAAACGGAAATCAAAATTTTAGTCCCGAATTCCGTTCATACTCTACCCTGGAAAGAATATTCCGAAAAAAATAGTAAAAATATTCAAAAAATTATAAAACCTCTTCCCGGCAATATTTTTATCCAAAACGGTATGAGATAGGCCGAAAAACTGAAATCAAAATTTTAGTCCCGAATTCCGTTCATACTCGACCTGGGCAAGAAAATTGAGAAAAAAATAGTAAAAAAATTCAAAAAATTAAAAAACCTCATCCCGGCATTGTTTTTAGCCAAAACGGGATGAGATAGGCCGAAAAAGTGAAAACAAAATTTAAGTCCCAAATTCCGTTCAAACTCCACCCGGGCAAGAAAATTCCGAAAAAAATAATAAAAAAATTCAAAAAATTATAAAACATCCTCCCGGCATTGTTTTTAGCCAAAACGGGATGATATAGGCTGAAAAAATGAAATCAAAATTTTTGTCCCGAATTCCGTTCATACACGACCCGGGCAAGAAAATTCGGAAAAAAATAGTAAAAAAATTCAAAAATTTATAAAACCTCTTCCCGACATTATTTTTAGACAAAACGTGGGATGAGACAGGGCGAAAAACTGAAATCAAAATTTTAGTCCCAAATTCCGTTCATACTCGACCCGGGAAAGAATATTCCGAAAAAAATAGTAAAAAAATTCAAAAATTATAAAACCTCTTCCCGGCAGTATTTTTAGCAAAAACGGGTTGAGATAGACCGAAAAAATGAAATCAAAAATTTAGGCCCGAATTCCGTTCATATTCTACCCGGGAAATAAAATTACGAAAAAAATATTAAAAAAATTCAAAAAATTATAAAACTACTTTCCAACATTATTTCTAGCCAAAACGGGATGAGATAGGCCGTAAAAATGAAATCAAAATTTTAGTCCCGAATTCCGTTCATACTCGACCCGGGAGAGAAAATTCCGAAAAAAATAATATAAAAATTCAAAAAATTATAAAACATCCTCCCGGCATTATTTTTAGCCAAAACGGGATGAGATAGGCCGAAAAACGTAAATCAAAATTTTAGTCCCGAATTCCGTCCATACTCGACCCGGGAAAGAATATTGCGAAAAAAATAGTAAAAAAATTCATAAAATTATAAAACCCCTTCCCGGCATTATTATGAGGTAGGACGAAAAAGAGAAAAAAAAAAAATTTTAGTCCCAAATTCCGTACATACTCGACCCGGGAAAGAAAATTCCGAAAAAAATAGTAAAAAAATTAAAAAAATTATAAAACCGCTTCCCAGAATTATTTTTTTTCAAAACGGGATGAGAGAGGCCGCAAAACTGAAATCAAAATTTTAGTCCAGAATTCCGGTCTTTCTCGACCCGGGAAAGAATATTCCGAAAAAAATAGTAAAAAAATTCAAAAAATTATAAAACCTCTTCCCGGCATTATTTTTAGCCAAAACGGGATGAGATAGGCCGTAAAAATGAAATCAAAATTTTAGTCCCAAATTCCGTTCATACTCGACCCGGGAAAGAATATTGCGAAAAAAATAGTAAAAAAATTCATAAAATTATAAAACCCCTTCCCGGCATTATTATGAGGTAGGACGAAAAAGAGAAAAAAAAAAAAATTTTAGTCCCAAATTCCGTACATACTCGACCCGGGAAAGAAAATTCCGAAAAAAATAGTAAAAAAATTAAAAAAATTATAAAACCGCTTCCCAGAATTATTTTTATTCAAAACGGGATGAGAGAGGCCGCAAAACTGAAAACAAAATTTTAGTCCCAAATTCCGTTCATAATCCACCCGGGAAAGAAAATTCCGAAAAAAATAGTAAAAAAATTCAAAAACTTATAAAACATCCTCCCGGCATTATTTTTAGCAAAAACGAGATGAGATAGGCCGAAAAACAGAAATCAAAATTTTAGTCCCGAATTCGGTTCATACTCGACCCGGGCAAGAAAATTGCGAAAAAAATAGTAAAAAAATTCAAAAAATTAAAAAACCTAATCCCGGCATTGTTTTTAGCCAAAACGGGATGATATAGGCTGAAAAAATGAAATCAAAATTTTTGTCCCGAATACCGTTCATATACGACCCGGGCAAGAAAATTCGGAAAAAAATAGTAAAAAAATTCAAAAATTTATAAAACCTCTTCCCAGCATTATTTTTAGACAAAACGGGGGATGAGACAGGCCGAAAAACTGAAATCAAAATTTTAGTCCCAAATTCCGTTCATACTCGACCAGGGAAAGAATATTCCGAAAAAAATAGTAAAAAAATTCAAAAATTATAAAACCTCTTCCCGGCAGTATTTTTAGCAAAAACGGGTTGAGATAGACCGAAAAAATGAAATCAAAATTTTAGTCCCGAATTCCGTTCATATTCTACCCGGGAAATAAAATTCCGAAAAAAATAGTAAAAAAATTCAAAAAATTATAAAACTACTTTCCAACATTATTTCTAGCCAAAACGGGATGAGATAGGCCGTAAAAATGAAATCAAAATTTTAGTCCCGAATTCCGTTCATACTCGACCCGGGAGAGAAAATTCCGAAAAAAATAATATAAAAATTCAAAAAACTATAAAACATCCTCCCGGCATTATTTTTATCCAAAACGGGATGAGATAGGCCGAAAAACGTAAATCAAAATTTTAGTCCCGAATTCCGTTCATACTCTACCCCGGAAAGAATATTACGAAAAAAATAGTAAAAATATTCAAAAAATTATAAAACCTCTTCCCGGCAATATTTTTATCCAAAACGGTATGAGATAGGCCGAAAAACTGAAATCAAAATTTTAGTCCCGAATTCCGTTCATACTCGACCCGGGAAAGAATATTCCGAAAAAAATAGTAAAAATATTCAAAAAATTATAAAACCTCGTCCCGGCAATATTTTTATCCAAAACGGTATGAGATAGGCCGAAAAACTGAAATCAAAATTTTAGTCCCGAATTCCGTTCATACTCGACCCGGGCAAGAAAATTGAGAAAAAAATAGTAAAAAAATTCAAAAACCACTTCCCGGCAGTATTTTTAGCAAAAACGGGTTGAGATAGACCGAAAAAATGAAATCAAAATTTTAGTCCCGAATTTCGTTCATATTCTACCCCGGAAATAAAATTCCGAAAAAAATAGTAAAAAAATTCAAAAAATTATAAAACATCTTCTCGGAATTATTTTTATCCAAAACGGGATGAGATAGGCTGTAAAACTGAAATCAAAATTTTAGTCCAGAATTCCGGTCTTTCTCGACCCAGGAAAGAATATTCCGAAAAAAATAGTAAAAAAATTCAAAAAATTATAAAACCTCTTCCCGGCATTATTTTTAGCCAAAACGGGATGAGATAGGCCGAAAAACGGAAATCAAAATTTTAGTCCCGAATTCCGTTCATCCTCTACCCTGGAAAGAATATTCCGAAAAAAATAGTAAAAAAATTCAAAAAATTAAAAAACCTCTTCCCGACATTATTTTTAGCCAAAACGGGATGAGATATGCCGAAAAACTGAAATCAAAATTTTAGTCCCGAATTCCGTTCATACTCGACCCGGGAAAGAATATTCCGAAAAAAATAGTAAAAAAATTCAAAAAATTATAAAACATGAAACCTTCATTATTTTTAGCCAAAACGGGATGTGATAGACCGAAAAAATGAAATCAAAATTTTAGTCCCTAATTCCGTTCATACTCGACCCGGGCAAGAAAATTCCGAAAAAAATAGTAAAAAAATTCAAAAAATTAAAAAACCTCTTCCCGACATTATTTTTAGCCAAAACGGGATGAGATATGCCGAAAAACTGAAATCAAAATTTTAGTCCCGAATTCCGTTCATACTCGACCCGGGAAAGAATATTCCGAAAAAAATAGTAAAAAAATTCAAAAAATTATAAAACCTCTTCCCGGCATTATTTTTATCCAAAACGGGAGGAGATAGGCCGAAAAACTGAAATCAAAATTTTAGTCCCAAATTCCGTTCATACTCCACCCGGGAAAGAAAATTCCGAAAAATATAGTAAAAAAATTCAAAAAATTATAAAACATCCTCCCGGCATTATTTCTAGCAAAAACGGGATGAGATAGGCCGAAAAACTGAAATCAAAATTTTAGTCCCGAATTCGGTTCATACTCGACTCGGGCAAGAAAATTGCGAAAAAAATAGTAAAAAAATTCAAAAAATTAAAAAACCTAATCCCGGCATTGTTTTTAGCTAAAACGGGATGAGATAGGCCGAATAAATAAAATCGAAATTTTAGTCCCGAATTCCATTCATACTCGACCCGGGAGAGAAAATTCCGAAAAAAATAATATAAAAATTCAAAAAATTATAAAACATCCTCCCGGCATTATTTTTAGCCAAAACGGGATGAGATAGGCCGAAAAACGGAAATCAAAATTTTAGTCCCGAATTCCGTTCATACTCTACCCTGGAAAGAATATTCCGAAAAAAATAGTAAAAATATTCAAAAAATTATAAAACCTCTTCCCGGCAATATTTTTATCCAAAACGGTATGAGATAGGCCGAAAAACTGAAATCAAAATTTTAGTCCCGAATTCCGTTCATACTCGACCTGGGCAAGAAAATTGAGAAAAAAATAGTAAAAAAATTCAAAAAATTAAAAAACCTCATCCCGGCATTGTTTTTAGCCAAAACGGGATGAGATAGGCCGAAAAAGTGAAAACAAAATTTAAGTCCCAAATTCCGTTCAAACTCCACCCGGGCAAGAAAATTCCGAAAAAAATAATAAAAAAATTCAAAAAATTATAAAACATCCTCCCGGCATTGTTTTTAGCCAAAACGGGATGATATAGGCTGAAAAAATGAAATCAAAATTTTTGTCCCGAATTCCGTTCATACACGACCCGGGCAAGAAAATTCGGAAAAAAATAGTAAAAAAATTCAAAAATTTATAAAACCTCTTCCCGACATTATTTTTAGACAAAACGTGGGATGAGACAGGCCGAAAAACTGAAATCAAAATTTTAGTCCCAAATTCCGTTCATACTCGACCCGGGAAAGAATATTCCGAAAAAAATAGTAAAAAAATTCAAAAATTATAAAACCTCTTCCCGGCAGTATTTTTAGCAAAAACGGGTTGAGATAGACCGAAAAAATGAAATCAAAATTTTAGTCCCGAATTCCGTTCATATTCTACCCGGGAAATAAAATTACGAAAAAAATATTAAAAAAATTCAAAAAATTATAAAACTACTTTCCAACATTATTTCTTGCCAAAACGGGATGAGATAGGCCGTAAAAATGAAATCAAAATTTTAGTCCCGAATTCCGTTCATACTCGACCCGGGAGAGAAAATTCCGAAAAAAATAATATAAAAATTCAAAAAATTATAAAACATCCTCCCGGCATTATTTTTAGCCAAAACGGGATGAGATAGGCCGAAAAACGTAAATCAAAATTTTAGTCCCGAATTCCGTCCATACTCTACCCTGGAAAGAATATTCCGAAAAAAATAGTAAAAATATTCAAAAAATTATAAAAACTCTTCCCGGCAATATTTTTATCCAAAACGGTATGAGATAGGCCGAAAAACTGAAATCAAAATTTTAGTCCCGAATTCCGTTCATACTCGACCCGGACAAGAAAATTGAGAAAAAAATAGTAAAAAAATTCAAAAAATTAAAAAACCTCTTCC
The DNA here is from genome assembly GCA_029955605.1 of Quercus engelmannii. Classification (NCBI taxonomy): domain Eukaryota; kingdom Viridiplantae; phylum Streptophyta; class Magnoliopsida; order Fagales; family Fagaceae; genus Quercus; species Quercus engelmannii. The sequence goes on along the minus strand of JARPSG010000030.1, from coordinate 213,602 downwards.
CGGCAGTATTTTTAGCAAAAACGGGTTGAGATAGACCGAAAAAATGAAATCAAAATTTTAGTCCCGAATTCCGTTCATATTCTACCCCGGAAATAATATTCCGAAAAAAATAGTAAAAAAATTCAAAAAATTATAAAACTACTTCCCGACATTATTTCGAGCCAAAACGGGATGAGATAGGCCGTAAAAATGAAATCAAAATTTTAGTCCCAAATTCCGTTCATACTCGACCCGGGAAAGAATATTGCGAAAAAAATAGTAAAAAAATTCATAAAATTATAAAACCCCTTCCCGGCATTATTATGAGGTAGGACGAAAAAGAGAAAAAAAAAAAAATTTTAGTCCCAAATTCCGTACATACTCGACCCGGGAAAGAAAATTCCGAAAAAAATAGTAAAAAAATTAAAAAAATTATAAAACCGCTTCCCAGAATTATTTTTATTCAAAACGGGATGAGAGAGGCCGCAAAACTGAAATCAAAATTTTAGTCCAGAATTCCGGTCTTTCTCGACCCGGGAAAGAATATTCCGAAAAAAATAGTAAAAAAATTCAAAAAATTATAAAACCTCTTCCCGGCATTATTTTTAGCCAAAACGGGATGAGATAGGCCGAAAAACTGAAATCAAAATTTTAGTCCCGAATTCCGTTCATACTCGACCTGGGCAAGAAAATTGAGAAAAAAATAGTAAAAAAATTCAAACAATTAAAAAACCTCATCCCGGCATTGTTTTTAGCCAAAACGGGATGAGATAGGCCGAAAAAGTGAAAACAAAATTTTAGTCCCAAATTCCGTTCATAATCCACCCGGGAAAGAAAATTCCGAAAAAAATAGTAAAAAAATTCAAAAACTTATAAAACATCCTCCCGGCATTATTTTTAGCAAAAACGAGATGAGATAGGCCGAAAAACAGAAATCAAAATTTTAGTCCCGAATTCGGTTCATACTCGACCCGGGCAAGAAAATTGCGAAAAAAATAGTAAAAAAATTCAAAAATTTATAAAACCTCTTCCCGGCATTATTTTTAGACAAAACGGGGGATGAGACAGGCCGAAAAATTGAAATCAAAATTTTAGTCCCAAATTCCGTTCATACTCGACCCGGGAAAGAATATTCCGAAAAAAATAGTAAAAAAATTCAAAAATTATAAAACCTCTTCCCGGCAGTATTTTTAGCAAAAACGGGTTGAGATAGACCGAAAAAATGAAATCAAAATTTTAGTCCCGAATTCCGTTCATATTCTACCCGGGAAATAAAATTCCGAAAAAAATAGTAAAAAAATTCAAAAAATTATAAAACTACTTTCCAACATTATTTCTAGCCAAAACGGGATGAGATAGGCCGTAAAAATGAAATCAAAATTTTAGTCCCGAATTCCGTTCATACTCGACCCGGGAGAGAAAATTCCGAAAAAAATAATATAAAAATTCAAAAAACTATAAAACATCCTCCCGGCATTATTTTTATCCAAAACGGGATGAGATAGGCCGAAAAACGTAAATCAAAATTTTAGTCCCGAATTCCGTTCATACTCTACCCCGGAAAGAATATTCCGAAAAAAATAGTAAAAATATTCAAAAAATTATAAAACCTCTTCCCGGCAATATTTTTATCCAAAACGGTATGAGATAGGCTGAAAAACTGAAATCAAAATTTTAGTCCCGAATTCCGTTCATACTCGACCCGGGAAAGAATATTCCGAAAAAAATAGTAAAAATATTCAAAAAATTATAAAACCTCGTCCCGGCAATATTTTTATCCAAAACGGTATGAGATAGGCCGAAAAACTGAAATCAAAATTTTAGTCCCGAATTCCGTTCATACTCGACCCGGGCAAGAAAATTGAGAAAAAAATATTAAAAAAATTCAAAAACCACTTCCCGGCAGTATTTTTAGCAAAAACGGGTTGAGATAGACCGAAAAAATGAAATCAAAATTTTAGTCCCGAATTTCGTTCATATTCTACCCCGGAAATAAAATTCCGAAAAAAATAGTAAAAAAATTCAAAAAATTATAAAACATCTTCCCGGAATTATTTTTATCCAAAACGGGATGAGATAGGCTGCAAAACTGAAATCAAAATTTTAGTCCAGAATTCCGGTCTTTCTCGACCCAGGAAAGAATATTCCGAAAAAAATAGTAAAAAAATTCAAAAAATTATAAAACCTCTTCCCGGCATTATTTTTAGCCAAAACGGGATGAGATAGGCCGAAAAACGGAAATCAAAATTTTAGTCCCGAATTCCGTTCATCCTCTACCCTGGAAAGAATATTCCGAAAAAAATAGTAAAAATATTCAAAAAATTATAAAACCTCTTCACGGCAATTTTTTTATCCAAAACGATATGAGTTAGGCCGAAAAACTGAAATCAAAATTTTAGTTCCGAATTCCGTTCATACTCGACCCGGGCAAGAGAATTGAGAAAAAAATAGTAAAAAAATTCAAAAAATTAAAAAACCTCATCCCGGCATTGTTTTTAGCCAAAACGGGATGAGACAGGCCGAAAAAATAAAATCAAAATTTTAGTCCCGAATTCCGTTCATACACGACCCGGGCAAGAAAATTCGGAAAAAAATAGTAAAAAAATTCAAAAATTTATAAAACCTCTTCCCGGCATTATTTTTAGACAAAACGGGGGATGGGATAGGCCGAAAAACTGAAATCAAAATTTTAGTCCCAAATTCCGTTCATACTCGACCCGGGAAAGAATATTCCGAAAAAAATAGTAAAAAAATTCAAAAAATTATAAAACCTCTTCCCGGCAGTATTTTTAGCAAAAACGGGTTGAGATAGACGAAAAAAATGAAATCAAAATTTTAGTCCCGAATTCCGTTCATATTCTACCCGGGAAATAAAATTCCGAAAAAAATAGTAAAAAAATTCAAAAAATTATAGAACTACTTACCGACATTATTTCTAGCCAAAACGGGATGAGATAGGCCGTAAAAATGAAATCAAAATTTTAGTCCCGAATTCCGTTCATACTCGACCCGGGAAAGAATATTCCGAAAAAAATAGTAAAAAAATTCATAAAATTATAAAACCCCTTCCCGGCATTATTTTTAGCCAAAACGGGATGAGGTAGGACGAAAAAGAGAAAAAAAAATTTTAGTCCCAAATTCCGTACATACTCGACCCGGGAAAGAAAATTCCGAAAAAAATAGTAAAAAAATTCAAAAAATTATAAAACCGCTTCCCCGAATTATTTTTATCCAAAACGGGATGAGATAGGCCGCAAAACTGAAATCAAAATTTTAGTCCAGAATTCCGGTCTTTCTCGACCCGGGAAAGAATATTCCGAAAAAAATAGTAAAAAAATTCAAAAAATTATAAAACCTCTTCCCGGCATTATTTTTAGCCAAAACGGGATGAGATAGGCCGAAAAACGGAAATCAAAATTTTAGTCCCGAATTCCGTTCATCCCCTACCCTGGAAAGAATATTCCGAAAAAAATAGTAAAAATATTCAAAAAATTATAAAACCTCTTCCCGGCAATATTTTTATCCAAAACGGTATGAGATAGGCCGAAAAACTGAAATCAAAATTTTAGTCCCGAATTCCGTTCATACTCGACCCGGGCAAGAGAATTGAGAAAAAAATAGTAAAAAAATTCAAAAAATTAAAAAACCTCATCCCGGCATTGTTTTTAGCCAAAACGGGATGAGATAGGCCGAAAAAATAAAATCAAAATTTTAGTCTCGAATTCCGTTCATACACGACCCGGGCAAGAAAATTCGGAAAAAAATAGTAAAAAAATTCAAAAATTTATAAACCTCTTCCCGGCATTATTTTTAGACAAAACGGGGGATGGGATAGGCCGAAAAACTGAAATCAAAATTTTAGTCCCAAATTCCGTTCATACTCGACCCGGGAAAGAATATTCCGAAAAAAATAGTAAAAAAATTCAAAAAATTATAAAACCGCTTCCCCGAATTATTTTTATCCAAAACGGGATGAGATAGGCCGCAAAACTGAAATCAAAATTTTAGTCCAGAATTCCGGTCTTTCTCGACCCAGGAAAGAATATTCCGAAAAAAATAGTAAAAAAATTCAAAAAATTATAAAACCTCTTCCCGGCATTATTTTTAGCCAAAACGGGATGAGATAGGCCGAAAAACTGAAATCAAAATTTTAGTCCCGAATTCCGTTCATACTCGACCCGGGAAAGAATATTCCGAAAAAAAATAGTAAAAATTTTCTAAAAATTATAAAACCTCGTCCCGGCAATATTTTTATCCAAAACGGTATGAGATAGGCCGAAAAACTGAAATCAAAATTTTAGTACCGAATTCCGTTCATACTCGACCCGAGCAAGAAAATTCCGAGAAATATAGTAAAAAAATTCAAAAAATTATAAAACATCCTCCCGGCACTATTTTTAGCAAAAACGGGATGAGATAAGCAGAAAAACTGAAATTAAAATTTTGGTCCCGAATTCGGTTCATACTCGACCCAGGCAAGAAAATTGCGAAAAAAATAGTAAAAAAATTCAAAAAATTAAAAAACCTAATCCCGGCATTGTTTTTAGCCAAAACGGGATGATATAGGCTGAAAAAATGAAATCAAAATTTTAGTCCCGAATTCCGTTCATACACGACCCGGGCAAGAAAATTCCGAAAAAAACAGTGAAAAATTCAAAAATTTATAAAACCTCTTCCGGCATATTTTTAGAAAAAACGGGGGATGAGATAGGCCGAAAAACTGAAATCAAAATTTTAGTCCCAAATTCCGTTCATACTCGACCCGGGAAAGAATCATCCGAAAAAAAAAGTAAAAAAATTCAAAAAATTATCAAACCTCTTCCCGGCATTATTTTTAGCAAAAACGGGTTGAGATAGACCGAAAAAATGAAATCAAAATTTTAGTCCCGAATTCCGTTCATATTCTACCCGGGAAATAAAATTCCGAAAAAAATTGTAAAAAAATTTAAAAAATTATAAAACTACTTGCCGACATTATTTTTAGCCAAAACGGGATGAGGTAGGCCGTAAAAATGAAATCAAAATTTTAGTCCCGAATTCCGTTCAGACTCGACCCGGGAAAGAATATTCCGAAAAAAATAGTAAAAAAATTCATAAAATTATAAAACCCCTTCCCGGCATTATGTTTAGCCAAAACGGGATGAGGTAGGACGAAAAAGAGAAAAAAAAAATTTTAGTCCCAAATTCCGTACATACTCGACCCGGGAAAGAAAATTCCGAAAAAAATGGTAAAAAAATTCAAAAAATTATAAAACCTCTTCCCGGAATTATTTTTATTCAAAACGGGATGATATAGGCCGAAAAACTGAAATCAAAATTTTAGTCCCGAATTCCGGTCTTTCTCGACCCGGGAAAGAATATTCCGAAAAAAATAGTAAAAAAATTCAAAAAATTATAAAACCTCTTCCCGGCATTATTTTTAGCCAAAACGGGATGAGATAGGCCGAAAAACTGAAATCAAAATTTTAGTCCCGAATTCCGTTCATACTCGACCCGGGAGAGAAAATTCCGAAAAAAATAATATAAAAATTCAAAAAATTATAAAACTTCCTTCCGGCATTATTTTTAGCCAAAACGGGATGAGATAGGCCGAAAAACGGAAATCAAAATTTTAGTCCCGAATTTCGTTCATACTCTACCCTGGAAAGAATATTCCGAAAAAAATAGTAAAAATATTCAAAAAATTATAAAACCTCTTCCCGACAATATTGTTATCCAAAACGGTATGAGATAGGCAGAAAAACTGAAATCAAAATTTTAGTCCCGAATTCCGTTCATACTCGACCCGGTCAAGAAAATTGAGAAAAAAATTGTAAAAAAATTCAAAAAATTGAAAAACCTCATCCCGGCATTGTTTTTAGCCAAAACGGGATGAGATAGGCCGAAAAAATAAAATCAAAATTTTAGTCCCGAATTCCGTTCATACTCGACCCGGGCAAGAAAATTCCGAAAAAATTAGTAAAAAAAGTCAAAAAATTATAAAACATGAAACCTTCATTATTTTTAGCCAAAACGGGATGTGATAGACCGAAAAAATGAAATCAAAATTTTAGTCCCTAATTCCGTTCATACTCGACCCGGGCAAGAAAATTCCGAAAAAAATAGTAAAAAAATTCAAAAAATTAAAAAACCTCTTCCCGACATTATTTTTAGCCAAAACGGGATGAGATATGCCGAAAAACTGAAATCAAAATTTTAGTCCCGAATTCCGTTCATACTCGACCCGGGAAAGAATATTCCGAAAAAAATAGTAAAAAAATTCAAAAAATTATAAAACCTCTTCCCGGCATTATTTTTATCCAAAACGGGAGGAGATAGGCCGAAAAACTGAAATCAAAATTTTAGTCCCAAATTCCGTTCATACTCCACCCGAGAAAGAAAATTCCGAAAAATATAGTAAAAAAATTCAAAAAATTATAAAACATCCTCCCGGCATTATTTCTAGCAAAAACGGGATGAGATAGGCCGAAAAACTGAAATCAAAATTTTAGTCCCGAATTCGGTTCATACTCGACTCGGGCAAGAAAATTGCGAAAAAAATAGTAAAAAAATTCAAAAAATTAAAAAACCTAATCCCGGCATTGTTTTTAGCTAAAACGGGATGAGATAGGCCGAATAAATAAAATCGAAATTTTAGTCCCGAATTCCATTCATACTCGACCCGGGAGAGAAAATTCCGAAAAAAATAATATAAAAATTCAAAAAATTATAAAACATCCTCCCGGCATTATTTTTAGCCAAAACGGGATGAGATAGGCCGAAAAACGGAAATCAAAATTTTAGTCCCGAATTCCGTTCATACTCTACCCTGGAAAGAATATTCCGAAAAAAATAGTAAAAATATTCAAAAAATTATAAAACCTCTTCCCGGCAATATTTTTATCCAAAACGGTATGAGATAGGCCGAAAAACTGAAATCAAAATTTTAGTTCCGAATTCCGTTCATACTCGACCTGGGCAAGAAAATTGAGAAAAAAATAGTAAAAAAATTCAAAAAATTAAAAAACCTCATCCCGGCATTGTTTTTAGCCAAAACGGGATGAGATAGGCCGAAAAAGTGAAAACAAAATTTAAGTCCCAAATTCCGTTCAAACTCCACCCGGGCAAGAAAATTCCGAAAAAAATAATAAAAAAATTCAAAAAATTATAAAACATCCTCCCGGCATTGTTTTTAGCCAAAACGGGATGATATAGGCTGAAAAAATGAAATCAAAATTTTTGTCCCGAATTCCGTTCATACACGACCCGGGCAAGAAAATTCGGAAAAAAATAGTAAAAAAATTCAAAAATTTATAAAACCTCTTCCCGACATTATTTTTAGACAAAACGTGGGATGAGACAGGCCGAAAAACTGAAATCAAAATTTTAGTCCCAAATTCCGTTCATACTCGACCCGGGAAAGAATATTCCGAAAAAAATAGTAAAAAAATTCAAAAATTATAAAACCTCTTCCCGGCAGTATTTTTAGCAAAAACGGGTTGAGATAGACCGAAAAAATGAAATCAAAATTTTAGTCCCGAATTCCGTTCATATTCTACCCGGGAAATAAAATTACGAAAAAAATATTAAAAAAATTCAAAAAATTATAAAACTACTTTCCAACATTATTTCTAGCCAAAACGGGATGAGATAGGCCGTAAAAATGAAATCAAAATTTTAGTCCCGAATTCCGTTCATACTCGACCCGGGAGAGAAAATTCCGAAAAAAATAATATAAAAATTCAAAAAATTATAAAACATCCTCCCGGCATTATTTTTAGCCAAAACGGGATGAGATAGGCCGAAAAACGTAAATCAAAATTTTAGTCCCGAATTCCGTCCATACTCTACCCTGGAAAGAATATTCTGAAAAAAATAGTAAAAATATTCAAAAAATTATAAAAACTCTTCCCGGCAATATTTTTATCCAAAACGGTATGAGATAGGCCGAAAAACTGAAATCAAAATTTTAGTCCCGAATTCCGTTCATACTCGACCCGGACAAGAAAATTGAGAAAAAAATAGTAAAAAAATTCAAAAAATTAAAAAACCTCTTCCCGGCAGTATTTTTAGCAAAAACGGGTTGAGATAGACCGAAAAAATGAAATCAAAATTTTAGTCCCGAATTCCGTTCATATTCTACCCCGGAAATAATATTCCGAAAAAAATAGTAAAAAAATTCAAAAAATTATAAAACTACTTCCCGACATTATTTCGAGCCAAAACGGGATGAGATAGGCCGTAAAAATGAAATCAAAATTTTAGTCCCAAATTCCGTTCATACTCGACCCGGGAAAGAATATTGCGAAAAAAATAGTAAAAAAATTCATAAAATTATAAAACCCCTTCCCGGCATTATTATGAGGTAGGACGAAAAAGAGAAAAAAAAAAAAATTTTAGTCCCAAATTCCGTACATACTCGACCCGGGAAAGAAAATTCCGAAAAAAATAGTAAAAAAATTAAAAAAATTATAAAACCGCTTCCCAGAATTATTTTTATTCAAAACGGGATGAGAGAGGCCGCAAAACTGAAATCAAAATTTTAGTCCAGAATTCCGGTCTTTCTCGACCCGGGAAAGAATATTCCGAAAAAAATAGTAAAAAAATTCAAAAAATTATAAAACCTCTTCCCGGCATTATTTTTAGCCAAAACGGGATGAGATAGGCCGAAAAACTGAAATCAAAATTTTAGTCCCGAATTCCGTTCATACTCGACCTGGGCAAGAAAATTGAGAAAAAAATAGTAAAAAAATTCGAAAAATTAAAAAACCTCATCCCGGCATTGTTTTTAGCCAAAACGGGATGAGATAGGCCGAAAAAGTGAAAACAAAATTTTAGTCCCAAATTCCGTTCATAATCCACCCGGGAAAGAAAATTCCGAAAAAAATAGTAAAAAAATTCAAAAACTTATAAAACATCCTCCCGGCATTATTTTTAGCAAAAACGAGATGAGATAGGCCGAAAAACAGAAATCAAAATTTTAGTCCCGAATTCGGTTCATACTCGACCCGGGCAAGAAAATTGCGAAAAAAATAGTAAAAAAATTCAAAAAATTAAAAAACCTAATCCCGGCATTGTTTTTAGCCAAAACGGGATGATATAGGCTGAAAAAATGAAATCAAAATTTTTGTCCCGAATTCCGTTCATATACGACCCGGGCAAGAAAATTCGGAAAAAAATAGTAAAAAAATTCAAAAATTTATAAAACCTCTTCCCGGCATTATTTTTAGACAAAACGGGGGATGAGACAGGCCGAAAAACTGAAATCAAAGTTTTAGTCCCAAATTCCGTTCATACTCGACCCGGGAAAGAATATTCCGAAAAAAATAGTAAAAAAATTCAAAAATTATAAAACCTCTTCCCGGCAGTATTTTTAGCAAAAACGGGTTGAGATAGACCGAAAAAATGAAATCAAAATTTTAGTCCCGAATTCCGTTCATATTCTACCCGGGAAATACAATTCCGAAAAAAATAGTAAAAAAATTCAAAAAATTATAAAACTACTTTCCAACATTATTTCTAGCCAAAACGGGATGAGATAGGCCGTAAAAATGAAATCAAAATTTTAGTCCCGAATTCCGTTCATACTCGACCCGGGAGAGAAAATTCCGAAAAAAATAATATAAAAATTCAAAAAACTATAAAACATCCTCTCGGCATTATTTTTATCCAAAACGGGATGAGATAGGCCGAAAAACGTAAATCAAAATTTTAGTCCCGAATTCCGTTCATACTCTACCCCGGAAAGAATATTCCGAAAAAAATAGTAAAAAAATTCAAAAAATTAAAAAACCTCTTCCCGACATTATTTTTAGCCAAAACGGGATGAGATATGCCGAAAAACTGAAATCAAAATTTTAGTCCCGAATTCCGTTCATACTCGACCCGGGAAAGAATATTCCGAAAAAAATAGTAAAAAAATTCAAAAAATTATAAAACCTCTTCCCGGCATTATTTTTATCCAAAACGGGAGGAGATAGGCCGAAAAACTGAAATCAAAATTTTAGTCCCAAATTCCGTTCATACTCCACCCGAGAAAGAAAATTCCGAAAAATATAGTAAAAAAATTCAAAAAATTATAAAACATCCTCCCGGCATTATTTCTAGCAAAAACGGGATGAGATAGGCCGAAAAACTGAAATCAAAATTTTAGTCCCGAATTCGGTTCATACTCGACTCGGGCAAGAAAATTGCGAAAAAAATAGTAAAAAAATTCAAAAAATTAAAAAACCTAATCCCGGCATTGTTTTTAGCTAAAACGGGATGAGATAGGCCGAATAAATAAAATCGAAATTTTAGTCCCGAATTCCATTCATACTCGACCCGGGAGAGAAAATTCCGAAAAAAATAATATAAAAATTCAAAAAATTATAAAACATCCTCCCGGCATTATTTTTAGCCAAAACGGGATGAGATAGGCCGAAAAACGGAAATCAAAATTTTAGTCCCGAATTCCGTTCATACTCTACCCTGGAAAGAATATTCCGAAAAAAATAGTAAAAATATTCAAAAAATTATAAAACCTCTTCCCGGCAATATTTTTATCCAAAACGGTATGAGATAGGCCGAAAAACTGAAATCAAAATTTTAGTCCCGAATTCCGTTCATACTCGACCTGGGCAAGAAAATTGAGAAAAAAATAGTAAAAAAATTCAAAAAATTAAAAAACCTCATCCCGGCATTGTTTTTAGCCAAAACGGGATGAGATAGGCCGAAAAAGTGAAAACAAAATTTAAGTCCCAAATTCCGTTCAAACTCCACCCGGGCAAGAAAATTCCGAAAAAAATAATAAAAAAATTCAAAAAATTATAAAACATCCTCCCGGCATTGTTTTTAGCCAAAACGGGATGATATAGGCTGAAAAAATGAAATCAAAATTTTTGTCCCGAATTCCGTTCATACACGACCCGGGCAAGAAAATTCGGAAAAAAATAGTAAAAAAATTCAAAAATTTATAAAACCTCTTCCCGACATTATTTTTAGACAAAACGTGGGATGAGACAGGCCGAAAAACTGAAATCAAAATTTTAGTCCCAAATTCCGTTCATACTCGACCCGGGAAAGAATATTCCGAAAAAAATAGTAAAAAAATTCAAAAATTATAAAACCTCTTCCCGGCAGTATTTTTAGCAAAAACGGGTTGAGATAGACCGAAAAAATGAAATCAAAATTTTAGTCCCGAATTCCGTTCATATTCTACCCGGGAAATAAAATTACGAAAAAAATATTAAAAAAATTCAAAAAATTATAAAACTACTTTCCAACATTATTTCTAGCCAAAACGGGATGAGATAGGCCGTAAAAATGAAATCAAAATTTTAGTCCCGAATTCCGTTCATACTCGACCCGGGAGAGAAAATTCCGAAAAAAATAATATAAAAATTCAAAAAATTATAAAACATCCTCCCGGCATTATTTTTAGCCAAAACGGGATGAGATAGGCCGAAAAACGTAAATCAAAATTTTAGTCCCGAATTCCGTCCATACTCTACCCTGGAAAGAATATTCTGAAAAAAATAGTAAAAATATTCAAAAAATTATAAAAACTCTTCCCGGCAATATTTTTATCCAAAACGGTATGAGATAGGCCGAAAAACTGAAATCAAAATTTTAGTCCCGAATTCCGTTCATACTCGACCCGGACAAGAAAATTGAGAAAAAAATAGTAAAAAAATTCAAAAAATTAAAAAACCTCTTCCCGGCAGTATTTTTAGCAAAAACGGGTTGAGATAGACCGAAAAAATGAAATCAAAATTTTAGTCCCGAATTCCGTTCATATTCTACCCCGGAAATAATATTCCGAAAAAAATAGTAAAAAAATTCAAAAAATTATAAAACTACTTCCCGACATTATTTCGAGCCAAAACGGGATGAGATAGGCCGTAAAAATGAAATCAAAATTTTAGTCCCAAATTCCGTTCATACTCGACCCGGGAAAGAATATTGCGAAAAAAATAGTAAAAAAATTCATAAAATTATAAAACCCCTTCCCGGCATTATTATGAGGTAGGACGAAAAAGAGAAAAAAAAAAAAATTTTAGTCCCAAATTCCGTACATACTCGACCCGGGAAAGAAAATTCCGAAAAAAATAGTAAAAAAATTAAAAAAATTATAAAACCGCTTCCCAGAATTATTTTTATTCAAAACGGGATGAGAGAGGCCGCAAAACTGAAATCAAAATTTTAGTCCAGAATTCCGGTCTTTCTCGACCCGGGAAAGAATATTCCGAAAAAAATAGTAAAAAAATTCAAAAAATTATAAAACCTCTTCCCGGCATTATTTTTAGCCAAAACGGGATGAGATAGGCCGAAAAACTGAAATCAAAATTTTAGTCCCGAATTCCGTTCATACTCGACCTGGGCAAGAAAATTGAGAAAAAAATAGTAAAAAAATTCAAAAAATTAAAAAACCTCATCCCGGCATTGTTTTTAGCCAAAACGGGATGAGATAGGCCGAAAAAGTGAAAACAAAATTTTAGTCCCAAATTCCGTTCATAATCCACCCGGGAAAGAAAATTCCGAAAAAAATAGTAAAAAAATTCAAAAACTTATAAAACATCCTCCCGGCATTATTTTTAGCAAAAACGAGATGAGATAGGCCGAAAAACAGAAATCAAAATTTTAGTCCCGAATTCGGTTCATACTCGACCCGGGCAAGAAAATTGCGAAAAAAATAGTAAAAAAATTCAAAAAATTAAAAAACCTAATCCCGGCATTGTTTTTAGCCAAAACGGGATGATATAGGCTGAAAAAATGAAATCAAAATTTTTGTCCCGAATTCCGTTCATATACGACCCGGGCAAGAAAATTCGGAAAAAAATAGTAAAAAAATTCAAAAATTTATAAAACCTCTTCCCGGCATTATTTTTAGACAAAACGGGGGATGAGACAGGCCGAAAAACTGAAATCAAAGTTTTAGTCCCAAATTCCGTTCATACTCGACCCGGGAAAGAATATTCCGAAAAAAATAGTAAAAAAATTCAAAAATTATAAAACCTCTTCCCGGCAGTATTTTTAGCAAAAACGGGTTGAGATAGACCGAAAAAATGAAATCAAAATTTTAGTCCCGAATTCCGTTCATATTCTACCCGGGAAATAAAATTCCGAAAAAAATAGTAAAAAAATTCAAAAAATTATAAAACTACTTTCCAACATTATTTCTAGCCAAAACGGGATGAGATAGGCCGTAAAAATGAAATCAAAATTTTAGTCCCGAATTCCGTTCATACTCGACCCGGGAGAGAAAATTCCGAAAAAAATAATATAAAAATTCAAAAAACTATAAAACATCCTCTCGGCATTATTTTTATCCAAAACGGGATGAGATAGGCCGAAAAACGTAAATCAAAATTTTAGTCCCGAATTCCGTTCATACTCTACCCCGGAAAGAATATTCCGAAAAAAATAGTAAAAATATTCAAAAAATTATAAAACCTCTTCCCGGCAATATTTTTATCCAAAACGGTATGAGATAGGCCGAAAAACTGAAATCAAAATTTTAGTCCCGAATTCCGTTCATACTCGACCCGGGAAAGAATATTCCGAAAAAAATAGTAAAAATATTCAAAAAATTATAAAACCTCGTCCCGGCAATATTTTTATCCAAAACGGTATGAGATAGGCCGAAAAACTGAAATCAAAATTTTAGTCCCGAATTCCGTTCATACTCGACCCGGGCAAGAAAATTGAGAAAAAAATAGTAAAAAAATTCAAAAACCACTTCCCGGCAGTATTTTTAGCAAAAACGGGTTGAGATAGACCGAAAAAATGAAATCAAAATTTTAGTCCCGAATTTCGTTCATATTCTACCCCGGAAATAAAATTCCGAAAAAAATAGTAAAAAAATTCAAAAAATTATAAAACATCTTCCCGGAATTATTTTTATCCAAAACGGGATGAGATAGGCTGCAAAACTGAAATCAAAATTTTAGTCCAGAATTCCGGTCTTTCTCGACCCAGGAAAGAATATTCCGAAAAAAATAGTAAAAAAATTCAAAAAATTATAAAACCTCTTCCCGGCATTATTTTTAGCCAAAACGGTATGAGTTAGGCCGAAAAACTGAAATCAAAATTTTAGTTCCGAATTCCGTTCATACTCGACCCGGGCAAGAGAATTGAGAAAAAAATAGTAAAAAAATTCAAAAAATTAAAAAACCTCATCCCGGCATTGTTTTTAGCCAAAACGGGATGAGACAGGCCGAAAAAATAAATCAAAATTTTAGTCCCGAATTCCGTTCATACACGACCCGGGCAAGAAAATTCGGAAAAAAATAGTAAAAAAATTCAAAAATTTATAAAACCTCTTCCCGGCATTATTTTTAGACAAAACGGGGGATGGGATAGGCCGAAAAACTGAAATCAAAATTTTAGTCCCAAATTCCGTTCATACTCGACCCGGGAAAGAATATTCCGAAAAAAATAGTAAAAAAATTCAAAAAATTATAAAACCTCTTCCCGGCAGTATTTTTAGCAAAAACGGGTTGAGATAGACGAAAAAAATGAAATCAAAATTTTAGTCCCGAATTCCGTTCATATTCTACCCGGGAAATAAAATTCCGAAAAAAATAGTAAAAAAATTCAAAAAATTATAGAACTACTTACCGACATTATTTCTAGCCAAAACGGGATGAGATAGGCCGTAAAAATGAAATCAAAATTTTAGTCCCGAATTCCGTTCATACTCGACCCGGGAAAGAATATTCCGAAAAAAATAGTAAAAAAATTCATAAAATTATAAAACCCCTTCCCGGCATTATTTTTAGCCAAAACGGGATGAGGTAGGACGAAAAAGAGGAAAAAAAATTTTAGTCCCAAATTCCGTACATACTCGACCCGGGAAAGAAAATTCCGAAAAAAATAGTAAAAAAATTCAAAAAATTATAAAACCGCTTCCCCGAATTATTTTTATCCAAAACGGGATGAGATAGGCCGCAAAACTGAAATCAAAATTTTAGTCCAGAATTCCGGTCTTTCTCGACCCGGGAAAGAATATTCCGAAAAAAATAGTAAAAAAATTCAAAAAATTATAAAACCTCTTCCCGGCATTATTTTTAGCCAAAACGGGATGAGATAGGCCGAAAAACGGAAATCAAAATTTTAGTCCCGAATTCCGTTCATCCTCTACCCTGGAAAGAATATTCCGAAAAAAATAGTAAAAATTTATAAAACCTCTTCCCGGCAATATTTTTATCCAAAACGGTATGAGATAGGCCGAAAAACTGAAATCAAAATTTTAGTCCCGAATTCCGTTCATACTCGACCCGGGCAAGAGAATTGAGAAAAAAATAGTAAAAAAATTCAAAAAATTAAAAAACCTCATCCCGGCATTGTTTTTAGCCAAAACGGGATGAGATAGGCCGAAAAAATAAAATCAAAATTTTAGTCTCGAATTCCGTTCATAAACGACCCGGGCAAGAAAATTCGGAAAAAAATAGTAAAAAAATTCAAAAATTTATAAAACCTCTTCCCGGCATTATTTTTAGACAAAACGGGGGATGGGATAGGCCGAAAAACTGAAATCAAAATTTTAGTCCCAAATTCCGTTCATACTCGACCCGGGAAAGAATATTCCGAAAAAAATAGTAAAAAAATTCAAAAAATTATAAAACCTCTTCCCGGCAGTATTTTTAGCAAAAACGGGTTGAGATAGACGAAAAAAATGAAATCAAAATTTTAGTCCCGAATTCCGTTCATATTCTACCCGGGAAATAAAATTCCGAAAAAAATAGTAAAAAAATTCAAAAAATTATAGAACTACTTACCGACATTATTTCTAGCCAAAACGGGATGAGATAGGCCGTAAAAATGAAATCAAAATTTTAGTCCCGAATTCCGTTCATACTCGACCCGGGAAAGAATATTCCGAAAAAAATAGTAAAAAATTTCTTAAAATTATAAAACCCCTTCCCGGCATTATTTTTAGCCAAAACGGGATGAGGTAGGACGAAAAAAAGAAAAAAAAAAAATTTAGTCCCAAATTCCGTACATACTCGACCCGGGAAAGAAAATTCCGAAAAAAATAGTAAAAAAATTCAAAAAATTATAAAACCGCTTCCCCGAATTATTTTTATCCAAAACAGGATGAGATAGGCCGCAAAACTGAAATCAAAATTTTAGTCCAGAATTCCGGTCTTTCTCGACCCAGGAAAGAATATTCCGAAAAAAATAGTAAAAAAATTCAAAAAATTATAAAACCTCTTCCCGGCATTATTTTTAGCCAAAACGGGATGAGATAGACCGAAAAACTGAAATCAAAATTTTAGTCCCGAATTCCGTTCATACTCGACCCGGGAAAGAATATTCCGAAAAAAAATAGTAAAAATTTTCTAAAAATTATAAAACCTCGTCCCGGCAATATTTTTATCCAAAACGGTATGAGATAGGCCGAAAAACTGAAATCAAAATTTTAGTACCGAATTCCGTTCATACTCGACCCGAGCAAGAAAATTCCGAGAAATATAGTAAAAAAATTCAAAAAATTATAAAACATCCTCCCGGCATTATTTTTAGCAAAAACGGGATGAGATAGGCAGAAAAACTGAAATTAAAATTTTAGTCCCGAATTCGGTTCATACTCGACCCAGGCAAGAAAATTGCGAAAAAAATAGTAAAAAAATTCAAAAAATTAAAAAACCTAATCCCGGCATTGTTTTTAGCCAAAACGGGATGATATAGGCTGAAAAAATGAAATCAAAATTTTAGTCCCGAATTCCGTTCATACACGACCCGGGCAAGAAAATTCCGAAAAAAACAGTGAAAAATTCAAAAATTTATAAAACCTCTTCCCGGCATATTTTTAGAAAAAACGGGGGATGAGATAGGCCGAAAAACTGAAATCAAAATTTTAGTCCCAAATTCCGTTCATACTCGACCCGGGAAAGAATCATCCGAAAAAAAATGTAAAAAAATTCAAAAAATTATCAAACCTCTTCCCGGCATTATTTTTAGCAAAAACGGGTTGAGATAGAACGAAAAAATGAAATCAAAATTTTAGTCCCGAATTCCGTTCATATTCTACCCGGGAAATAAAATTCCGAAAAAAATTGTAAAAAAATTTAAAAAATTATAAAACTACTTGCCGACATTATTTTTAGCCAAAACGGGATGAGATAGGCCGTAAAAATGAAATCAAAATTTTAGTCCCGAATTCCGTTCAGACTCGACCCGGGAAAGAATATTCCGAAAAAAATAGTAAAAAAATTCATAAAATTATAAAACCCCTTCCCGGCATTATGTTTAGCCAAAACGGGATGAGGTAGGACGAAAAAGAGAAAAAAAAAATTTAGTCCCAAATTCCGTACATACTCGACCCGGGAAAGAAAATTCCGAAAAAAATAGTAAAAAAATTCAAAAAATTATAAAACCTCTTCCCGGAATTATTTTTATTCAAAACGGGATGAGATAGGCCGAAAAACTGAAATCAAAATTTTAGTCCCGAATTCCGGTCTTTCTCGACCCGGGAAAGAATATTCCGAAAAAAATAGTAAAAAAATTCAAAAAATTATAAAACCTCTTCCTGGCATTATTTTTAGCCAAAACGGGATGAGATAGGCCGAAAAACTGAAATCAAAATTTTAGTCCCGAATTCCGTTCATACTCGACCCGGGAGAGAAAATTCCGAAAAAAATAATATAAAAATTCAAAAAATTATAAAACTTCCTTCCGGCATTATTTTTAGCCAAAACGGGATGAGATAGGCCGAAAAACGGAAATCAAAATTTTAGTCCCGAATTTCGTTCATACTCTACCCTGGAAAGAATATTCCGAAAAAAATAGTAAAAATATTCAAAAAATTATAAAACCTCTTCCCGACAATATTTTTATCCAAAACGGTATGAGATAGGCAGAAAAACTGAAATCAAAATTTTAGTCCCGAATTCCGTTCATACTCGACCCGGTCAAGAAAATTGAGAAAAAAATTGTAAAAAAATTCAAAAAATTGAAAAACCTCATCCCGGCATTGTTTTTTGCCAAAACGGGATGAGATAGGCCGAAAAAATAAAATCAAAATTTTAGTCCCGAATTCCGTTCATACCCGACCCGGGCAAGAAAATTCCGAAAAAAATAGTAAAAAAATTCAAAAAATTATAAAACATGAAACCTTCATTATTTTTAGCCAAAACGGGATGTGATAGACCGAAAAAATGAAATCAAAATTTTAGTCCCTAATTCCGTTCATACTCGACCCGGGCAAGAAAATTCCGAAAAAAATAGTAAAAAAATTCAAAAAATTAAAAAACCTCTTCCCGACATTATTTTTAGCCAAAACGGGATGAGATATGCCGAAAAACTGAAATCAAAATTTTAGTCCCGAATTCCGTTCATACTCGACCCGGGAAAGAATATTCCGAAAAAAATAGTAAAAAAATTCAAAAAATTATAAAACCTCTTCCCGGCATTATTTTTATCCAAAACGGGAGGAGATAGGCCGAAAAACTGAAATCAAAATTTTAGTCCCAAATTCCGTTCATACTCCACCCGGGAAAGAAAATTCCGAAAAATATAGTAAAAAAATTCAAAAAATTATAAAACATCCTCCCGGCATTATTTCTAGCAAAAACGGGATGAGATAGGCCGAAAAACTGAAATCAAAATTTTAGTCCCGAATTCGGTTCATACTCGACTCGGGCAAGAAAATTGCGAAAAAAATAGTAAAAAAATTCAAAAAATTAAAAAACCTAATCCCGGCATTGTTTTTAGCTAAAACGGGATGAGATAGGCCGAATAAATAAAATCGAAATTTTAGTCCCGAATTCCATTCATACTCGACCCGGGAGAGAAAATTCCGAAAAAAATAATATAAAAATTCAAAAAATTATAAAACATCCTCCCGGCATTATTTTTAGCCAAAACGGGATGAGATAGGCCGAAAAACGGAAATCAAAATTTTAGTCCCGAATTCCGTTCATACTCTACCCTGGAAAGAATATTCCGAAAAAAATAGTAAAAATATTCAAAAAATTATAAAACCTCTTCCCGGCAATATTTTTATCCAAAACGGTATGAGATAGGCCGAAAAACTGAAATCAAAATTTTAGTCCCGAATTCCGTTCATACTCGACCTGGGCAAGAAAATTGAGAAAAAAATAGTAAAAAAATTCAAAAAATTAAAAAACCTCATCCCGGCATTGTTTTTAGCCAAAACGGGATGAGATAGGCCGAAAAAGTGAAAACAAAATTTAAGTCCCAAATTCCGTTCAAACTCCACCCGGGCAAGAAAATTCCGAAAAAAATAATAAAAAAATTCAAAAAATTATAAAACATCCTCCCGGCATTGTTTTTAGCCAAAACGGGATGATATAGGCTGAAAAAATGAAATCAAAATTTTTGTCCCGAATTCCGTTCATACACGACCCGGGCAAGAAAATTCGGAAAAAAATAGTAAAAAAATTCAAAAATTTATAAAACCTCTTCCCGACATTATTTTTAGACAAAACGTGGGATGAGACAGGCCGAAAAACTGAAATCAAAATTTTAGTCCCAAATTCCGTTCATACTCGACCCGGGAAAGAATATTCCGAAAAAAATAGTAAAAAAATTCAAAAATTATAAAACCTCTTCCCGGCAGTATTTTTAGCAAAAACGGGTTGAGATAGACCGAAAAAATGAAATCAAAATTTTAGTCCCGAATTCCGTTCATATTCTACCCGGGAAATAAAATTACGAAAAAAATATTAAAAAAATTCAAAAAATTATAAAACTACTTTCCAACATTATTTCTAGCCAAAACGGGATGAGATAGGCCGTAAAAATGAAATCAAAATTTTAGTCCCGAATTCCGTTCATACTCGACCCGGGAGAGAAAATTCCGAAAAAAATAATATAAAAATTCAAAAAATTATAAAACATCCTCCCGGCATTATTTTTAGCCAAAACGGGATGAGATAGGCCGAAAAACGTAAATCAAAATTTTAGTCCCGAATTCCGTCCATACTCTACCCTGGAAAGAATATTCCGAAAAAAATAGTAAAAATATTCAAAAAATTATAAAAACTCTTCCCGGCAATATTTTTATCCAAAACGGTATGAGATAGGCCGAAAAACTGAAATCAAAATTTTAGTCCCGAATTCCGTTCATACTCGACCTGGACAAGAAAATTGAGAAAAAAATAATAAAAAAATTCAAAAAATTAAAAAACCTCTTCCCGGCAGTATTTTTAGCAAAAACGGGTTGAGATAGACCGAAAAAATGAAATCAAAATTTTAGTCCCGAATTCCGTTCATATTCTACCCCGGAAATAATATTCCGAAAAAAATAGTAAAAAAATTCAAAAAATTATAAAACTACTTCCCGACATTATTTCGAGCCAAAACGGGATGAGATAGGCCGTAAAAATGAAATCAAAATTTTAGTCCCAAATTCCGTTCATACTCGACCCGGGAAAGAATATTGCGAAAAAAATAGTAAAAAAATTCATAAAATTATAAAACCCCTTCCCGGCATTATTATGAGGTAGGACGAAAAAGAGAAAAAAAAAAAAATTTTAGTCCCAAATTCCGTACATACTCGACCCGGGAAAGAAAATTCCGAAAAAAATAGTAAAAAAATTAAAAAAATTATAAAACCGCTTCCCAGAATTATTTTTATTCAAAACGGGATGAGAGAGGCCGCAAAACTGAAATCAAAATTTTAGTCCAGAATTCCGGTCTTTCTCGACCCGGGAAAGAATATTCCGAAAAAAATAGTAAAAAAATTCAAAAAATTATAAAACCTCTTCCCGGCATTATTTTTAGCCAAAACGGGATGAGATAGGCCGAAAAACTGAAATCAAAATTTTAGTCCCGAATTCCGTTCATACTCGACCCGGGAAAGAATATTCCGAAAAAAATAGTAAAAATATTCAAACAATTATAAAACCTCGTCCCGGCAATATTTTTATCCAAAACGGTATGAGATAGGCCGAAAAACTGAAATCAAAATTTTAGTCCCGAATTCCGTTCATACTCGACCTGGGCAAGAAAATTGAGAAAAAAATAGTAAAAAAATTTAAAAAATTAAAAAACCTCATCCCGGCATTGTTTTTAGCCAAAACGGGATGAGATAGGCCGAAAAAGTGAAAACAAAATTTTAGTCCCAAATTCCGTTCATAATCCACCCGGGAAAGAAAATTCCGAAAAAAATAGTAAAAAAATTCAAAAACTTATAAAACATCCTCCCGGCATTATTTTTAGCAAAAACGAGATGAGATAGGCCGAAAAACAGAAATCAAAATTTTAGTCCCGAATTCGGTTCATACTCGACCCGGGCAAGAAAATTGCGAAAAAAATAGTAAAAAAATTCAAAAAATTAAAAAACCTAATCCCGGCATTGTTTTTAGCCAAAACGGGATGATATAGGCTGAAAAAATGAAATCAAAATTTTTGTCCCGAATTCCGTTCATATACGACCCGGGCAAGAAAATTCGGAAAAAAATAGTAAAAAAATTCAAAAATTTATAAAACCTCTTCCCGGCATTATTTTTAGACAAAACGGGGGATGAGACAGGCCGAAAAACTGAAATCAAAATTTTAGTCCCAAATTCCGTTCATACTCGACCCGGGAAAGAATATTCCGAAAAAAATAGTAAAAAAATTCAAAAATTATAAAACCTCTTCCCGGCAGTATTTTTAGCAAAAACGGGTTGAGATAGACCGAAAAAATGAAATCAAAATTTTAGTCCCGAATTCCGTTCATATTCTACCCGGGAAATAAAATTCCGAAAAAAATAGTAAAAAAATTCAAAAAATTATAAAACTACTTTCCAACATTATTTCTAGCCAAAACGGGATGAGATAGGCCGTAAAAATGAAATCAAAATTTTAGTCCCGAATTCCGTTCATACTCGACCCGGGAGAGAAAATTCCGAAAAAAATAATATAAAAATTCAAAAAACTATAAAACATCCTCCCGGCATTATTTTTATCCAAAACGGGATGAGATAGGCCGAAAAACGTAAATCAAAATTTTAGTCCCGAATTCCGCTCATACTCTACCCCGGAAAGAATATTCCGAAAAAAATAGTAAAAATATTCAAAAAATTATAAAACCTCTTCCCGGCAATATTTTTATCCAAAACGGTATGAGATAGGCCGAAAAACTGAAATCAAAATTTTAGTCCCGAATTCCGTTCATACTCGACCCGGGAAAGAATATTCCGAAAAAAATAGTAAAAATATTCAAAAAATTATAAAACCTCTTCCCGGCAATATTTTTATCCAAAACGGTATGAGATAGGCCGAAAAACTGAAATCAAAATTTTAGTCCCGAATTCCGTTCATACTCGACCTGGGCAAGAAAATTGAGAAAAAAATAGTAAAAAAATTCAAAAAATTAAAAAACCTCATCCCGGCATTGTTTTTAGCCAAAACGGGATGAGATAGGCCGAAAAAGTGAAAACAAAATTTAAGTCCCAAATTCCGTTCAAACTCCACCCGGGCAAGAAAATTCCGAAAAAAATAATAAAAAAATTCAAAAAATTATAAAACATCCTCCCGGCATTGTTTTTAGCCAAAACGGGATGATATAGGCTGAAAAAATGAAATCAAAATTTTTGTCCCGAATTCCGTTCATACACGACCCGGGCAAGAAAATTCGGAAAAAAATAGTAAAAAAATTCAAAAATTTATAAAACCTCTTCCCGACATTATTTTTAGACAAAACGTGGGATGAGACAGGCCGAAAAACTGAAATCAAAATTTTAGTCCCAAATTCCGTTCATACTCGACCCGGGAAAGAATATTCCGAAAAAAATAGTAAAAAAATTCAAAAATTATAAAACCTCTTCCCGGCAGTATTTTTAGCAAAAACGGGTTGAGATAGACCGAAAAAATGAAATCAAAATTTTAGTCCCGAATTCCGTTCATATTCTACCCGGGAAATAAAATTACGAAAAAAATATTAAAAAAATTCAAAAAATTATAAAACTACTTTCCAACATTATTTCTAGCCAAAACGGGATGAGATAGGCCGTAAAAATGAAATCAAAATTTTAGTCCCGAATTCCGTTCATACTCGACCCGGGAGAGAAAATTCCGAAAAAAATAATATAAAAATTCAAAAAATTATAAAACATCCTCCCGGCATTATTTTTAGCCAAAACGGGATGAGATAGGCCGAAAAACGTAAATCAAAATTTTAGTCCCGAATTCCGTCCATACTCTACCCTGGAAAGAATATTCCGAAAAAAATAGTAAAAATATTCAAAAAATTATAAAAACTCTTCCCGGCAATATTTTTATCCAAAACGGTATGAGATAGGCCGAAAAACTGAAATCAAAATTTTCGTCCCGAATTCCGTTCATACTCGACCTGGACAAGAAAATTGAGAAAAAAATAATAAAAAAAATTCAAAAAATTAAAAAACCTCTTCCCGGCAGTATTTTTAGCAAAAACGGGTTGAGATAGACCGAAAAAATGAAATCAAAATTTTAGTCCCGAATTCCGTTCATATTCTACCCCGGAAATAATATTCCGAAAAAAATAGTAAAAAAATTCAAAAAATTATAAAACTACTTCCCGACATTATTTCGAGCCAAAACGGGATGAGATAGGCCGTAAAAATGAAATCAAAATTTTAGTCCCAAATTCCGTTCATACTCGACCCGGGAAAGAATATTGCGAAAAAAATAGTAAAAAAATTCATAAAATTATAAAACCCCTTCCCGGCATTATTATGAGGTAGGACGAAAAAGAGAAAAAAAAAAAAATTTTAGTCCCAAATTCCGTACATACTCGACCCGGGAAAGAAAATTCCGAAAAAAATAGTAAAAAAATTAAAAAAATTATAAAACCGCTTCCCAGAATTATTTTTATTCAAAACGGGATGAGAGAGGCCGCAAAACTGAAATCAAAATTTTAGTCCAGAATTCCGGTCTTTCTCGACCCGGGAAAGAATATTCCGAAAAAAATAGTAAAAAAATTCAAAAAATTATAAAACCTCTTCCCGGCATTATTTTTAGCCAAAACGGGATGAGATAGGCCGAAAAACTGAAATCAAAATTTTAGTCCCGAATTCCGTTCATACTCGACCCGGGAAAGAATATTCCGAAAAAAATAGTAAAAATATTCAAACAATTATAAAACCTCGTCCCGGCAATATTTTTATCCAAAACGGTATGAGATAGGCCGAAAAACTGAAATCAAAATTTTAGTCCCGAATTCCGTTCATACTCGACCTGGGCAAGAAAATTGAGAAAAAAATAGTAAAAAAATTTAAAAAATTAAAAAACCTCATCCCGGCATTGTTTTTAGCCAAAACGGGATGAGATAGGCCGAAAAAGTGAAAACAAAATTTTAGTCCCAAATTCCGTTCATAATCCACCCGGGAAAGAAAATTCCGAAAAAAATAGTAAAAAAATTCAAAAACTTATAAAACATCCTCCCGGCATTATTTTTAGCAAAAACGAGATGAGATAGGCCGAAAAACAGAAATCAAAATTTTAGTCCCGAATTCGGTTCATACTCGACCCGGGCAAGAAAATTGCGAAAAAAATAGTAAAAAAATTCAAAAAATTAAAAAACCTAATCCCGGCATTGTTTTTAGCCAAAACGGGATGATATAGGCTGAAAAAATGAAATCAAAATTTTTGTCCCGAATTCCGTTCATATACGACCCGGGCAAGAAAATTCGGAAAAAAATAGTAAAAAAATTCAAAAATTTATAAAACCTCTTCCCGGCATTATTTTTAGACAAAACGGGGGATGAGACAGGCCGAAAAACTGAAATCAAAATTTTAGTCCCAAATTCCGTTCATACTCGACCCGGGAAAGAATATTCCGAAAAAAATAGTAAAAAAATTCAAAAATTATAAAACCTCTTCCCGGCAGTATTTTTAGCAAAAACGGGTTGAGATAGACCGAAAAAATGAAATCAAAATTTTAGTCCCGAATTCCGTTCATATTCTACCCGGGAAATAAAATTCCGAAAAAAATAGTAAAAAAATTCAAAAAATTATAAAACTACTTTCCAACATTATTTCTAGCCAAAACGGGATGAGATAGGCCGTAAAAATGAAATCAAAATTTTAGTCCCGAATTCCGTTCATACTCGACCCGGGAGAGAAAATTCCGAAAAAAATAATATAAAAATTCAAAAAACTATAAAACATCCTCCCGGCATTATTTTTATCCAAAACGGGATGAGATAGGCCGAAAAACGTAAATCAAAATTTTAGTCCCGAATTCCGCTCATACTCTACCCCGGAAAGAATATTCCGAAAAAAATAGTAAAAATATTCAAAAAATTATAAAACCTCTTCCCGGCAATATTTTTATCCAAAACGGTATGAGATAGGCCGAAAAACTGAAATCAAAATTTTAGTCCCGAATTCCGTTCATACTCGACCCGGGAAAGAATATTCCGAAAAAAATAGTAAAAATATTCAAAAAATTATAAAACCTCGTCCCGGCAATATTTTTATCCAAAACGGTATGAGATAGGCCGAAAAACTGAAATCAAAATTTTAGTCCCGAATTCCGTTCATACTCGACCCGGGAAAGAATATTCCGAAAAAAATAGTAAAAATATTCAAAAAATTATAAAACCTCGTCCCGGCAATATTTTTATCCAAAACGGTATGAGATAGGCCGAAAAACTGAAATCAAAATTTTAGTCCCGAATTCCGTTCATACTCGACCTGGGCAAGAAAATTGAGAAAAAAATAGTAAAAAAATTCAAAAAATTAAAAAACCTCATCCCGGCATTGTTTTTAGCCAAAACGGGATGAGATAGGCCGAAAAAGTGAAAACAAAATTTTAGTCCCAAATTCCGTTCATAATCCACCCGGGAAAGAAAATTCCGAAAAAAATAGTAAAAAAATTCAAAAACTTATAAAACATCCTCCCGGCATTATTTTTAGCAAAAACGAGATGAGATAGGCCGAAAAACAGAAATCAAAATTTTAGTCCCGAATTCGGTTCATACTCGACCCGGGCAAGAAAATTGCGAAAAAAATAGTAAAAAAATTCAAAAAATTAAAAAACCTAATCCCGGCATTGTTTTTAGCCAAAACGGGATGATATAGGCTGAAAAAATGAAATCAAAATTTTTGTCCCGAATTCCGTTCATATACGACCCGGGCAAGAAAATTCGGAAAAAAATAGTAAAAAAATTCAAAAATTTATAAAACCTCTTCCCGGCATTATTTTTAGACAAAACGGGGGATGAGACAGGCCGAAAAACTGAAATCAAAATTTTAGTCCCAAATTCCGTTCATACTCGACCCGGGAAAGAATATTCCGAAAAAAATAGTAAAAAAATTCAAAAATTATAAAACCTCTTCCCGGCAGTATTTTTAGCAAAAACGGGTTGAGATAGACCGAAAAAATGAAATCAAAATTTTAGTCCCGAATTCCGTTCATATTCTACCCGGGAAATAAAATTCCGAAAAAAATAGTAAAAAAATTCAAAAAATTATAAAACTACTTTCCAACATTATTTCTAGCCAAAACGGGATGAGATAGGCCGTAAAAATGAAATCAAAATTTTAGTCCCGAATTCCGTTCATACTCGACCCGGGAGAGAAAATTCCGAAAAAAATAATATAAAAATTCAAAAAACTATAAAACATCCTCCCGGCATTATTTTTATCCAAAACGGGATGAGATAGGCCGAAAAACGTAAATCAAAATTTTAGTCCCGAATTCCGCTCATACTCTACCCCGGAAAGAATATTCCGAAAAAAATAGTAAAAATATTCAAAAAATTATAAAACCTCTTCCCGGCAATATTTTTATCCAAAACGGTATGAGATAGGCCGAAAAACTGAAATCAAAATTTTAGTCCCGAATTCCGTTCATACTCGACCCGGGAAAGAATATTCCGAAAAAAATAGTAAAAATATTCAAAAAATTATAAAACCTCGTCCCGGCAATATTTTTATCCAAAACGGTATGAGATAGGCCGAAAAACTGAAATCAAAATTTTAGTCCCGAATTGCGTTCATACTCGACCCGGGCAAGAAAATTGAGAAAAAAATAGTAAAAAAATTCAAAAACCACTTCCCGGCAGTATTTTTAGCAAAAACGGGTTGAGATAGACCGAAAAAATGAAATCAAAATTTTAGTCCCGAATTTCGTTCATATTCTACCCCGGAAATAAAATTCCGAAAAAAATAGTAAAAAAATTCAAAAAATTATAAAACTACTTCCCGACATTATTTCTAGCCAAAACGGGATGAGATAGGCCGTAAAAATGAAATCAAAATTTTAGTCCCGAATTCCGTTCATACTCGACCCGGGAAAGAATATTCCGAAAAAAATAGTAAAAAAATTCAAAAAATTATAAAACATGAAACCTTCATTATTTTTAGCCAAAACGGGATGTGATAGACCGAAAAAATGAAATCAAAATTTTAGTCCCTAATTCCGTTCATACTCGACCCGGGCAAGAAAATTCCGAAAAAAATAGTAAAAAAATTCAAAAAATTAAAAAACCTCTTCCCGACATTATTTTTAGCCAAAACGGGATGAGATATGCCGAAAAACTGAAATCAAAATTTTAGTCCCGAATTCCGTTCATACTCGACCCGGGAAAGAATATTCCGAAAAAAATAGTAAAAAAATTCAAAAAATTATAAAACCTCTTCCCGGCATTATTTTTATCCAAAACGGGAGGAGATAGGCCGAAAAACTGAAATCAAAATTTTAGTCCCAAATTCCGTTCATACTCCACCCGGGAAAGAAAATTCCGAAAAATATAGTAAAAAAATTCAAAAAATTATAAAACATCCTCCCGGCATTATTTCTAGCAAAAACGGGATGAGATAGGCCGAAAAACTGAAATCAAAATTTTAGTCCCGAATTCGGTTCATACTCGACTCGGGCAAGAAAATTGCGAAAAAAATAGTAAAAAAATTCAAAAAATTAAAAAACCTAATCCCGGCATTGTTTTTAGCTAAAACGGGATGAGATAGGCCGAATAAATAAAATCGAAATTTTAGTCCCGAATTCCATTCATACTCGACCCGGGAGAGAAAATTCCGAAAAAAATAATATAAAAATTCAAAAAATTATAAAACATCCTCCCGGCATTATTTTTAGCCAAAACGGGATGAGATAGGCCGAAAAACGGAAATCAAAATTTTAGTCCCGAATTCCGTTCATACTCTACCCTGGAAAGAATATTCCGAAAAAAATAGTAAAAATATTCAAAAAATTATAAAACCTCTTCCCGGCAATATTTTTATCCAAAACGGTATGAGATAGGCCGAAAAACTGAAATCAAAATTTTAGTCCCGAATTCCGTTCATACTCGACCTGGGCAAGAAAATTGAGAAAAAAATAGTAAAAAAATTCAAAAAATTAAAAAACCTCATCCCGGCATTGTTTTTAGCCAAAACGGGATGAGATAGGCCGAAAAAGTGAAAACAAAATTTAAGTCCCAAATTCCGTTCAAACTCCACCCGGGCAAGAAAATTCCGAAAAAAATAATAAAAAAATTCAAAAAATTATAAAACATCCTCCCGGCATTGTTTTTAGCCAAAACGGGATGATATAGGCTGAAAAAATGAAATCAAAATTTTTGTCCCGAATTCCGTTCATACACGACCCGGGCAAGAAAATTCGGAAAAAAATAGTAAAAAAATTCAAAAATTTATAAAACCTCTTCCCGACATTATTTTTAGACAAAACGTGGGATGAGACAAGCCGAAAAACTGAAATCAAAATTTTAGTCCCAAATTCCGTTCATACTCGACCCGGGAAAGAATATTCCGAAAAAAATAGTAAAAAAATTCAAAAATTATAAAACCTCTTCCCGGCAGTATTTTTAGCAAAAACGGGTTGAGATAGACCGAAAAAATGAAATCAAAATTTTAGTCCCGAATTCCGTTCATATTCTACCCGGGAAATAAAATTACGAAAAAAATATTAAAAAAATTCAAAAAATTATAAAACTACTTTCCAACATTATTTCTAGCCAAAACGGGATGAGATAGGCCGTAAAAATGAAATCAAAATTTTAGTCCCGAATTCCGTTCATACTCGACCCGGGAGAGAAAATTCCGAAAAAAATAATATAAAAATTCAAAAAATTATAAAACATCCTCCCGGCATTATTTTTAGCCAAAACGGGATGAGATAGGCCGAAAAACGTAAATCAAAATTTTAGTCCCGAATTCCGTCCATACTCTACCCTGGAAAGAATATTCCGAAAAAAATAGTAAAAATATTCAAAAAATTATAAAAACTCTTCCCGGCAATATTTTTATCCAAAACGGTATGAGATAGGCCGAAAAACTGAAATCAAAATTTTAGTCCCGAATTCCGTTCATACTCGACCCGGACAAGAAAATTGAGAAAAAAATAATAAAAAAATTCAAAAAATTAAAAAACCTCTTCCCGGCAGTATTTTTAGCAAAAACGGGTTGAGATAGACCGAAAAAATGAAATCAAAATTTTAGTCCCGAATTCCGTTCATATTCTACCCCGGAAATAATATTCCGAAAAAAATAGTAAAAAAATTCAAAAAACTATAAAACTACTTCCCGACATTATTTCGAGCCAAAACGGGATGAGATAGGCCGTAAAAATGAAATCAAAATTTTAGTCCCAAATTCCGTTCATACTCGACCCGGGAAAGAATATTGCGAAAAAAATAGTAAAAAAATTCATAAAATTATAAAACCCCTTCCCGGCATTATTATGAGGTAGGACGAAAAAGAGAAAAAAAAAAAAATTTTAGTCCCAAATTCCGTACATACTCGACCCGGGAAAGAAAATTCCGAAAAAAATAGTAAAAAAATTAAAAAAATTATAAAACCGCTTCCCAGAATTATTTTTATTCAAAACGGGATGAGAGAGGCCGCAAAACTGAAATCAAAATTTTAGTCCAGAATTCCGGTCTTTCTCGACCCGGGAAAGAATATTCCGAAAAAAATAGTAAAAAAATTCAAAAAATTATAAAACCTCTTCCCGGCATTATTTTTAGCCAAAACGGGATGAGATAGGCCGAAAAACTGAAATCAAAATTTTAGTCCCGAATTCCGTTCATACTCGACCCGGGAAAGAATATTCCGAAAAAAATAGTAAAAATATTCAAACAATTATAAAACCTCGTCCCGGCAATATTTTTATCCAAAACGGTATGAGATAGGCCGAAAAACTGAAATCAAAATTTTAGTCCCGAATTCCGTTCATACTCGACCTGGGCAAGAAAATTGAGAAAAAAATAGTAAAAAAATTCAAAAAATTAAAAAACCTCATCCCGGCATTGTTTTTAGCCAAAACGGGATGAGATAGGCCGAAAAAGTGAAAACAAAATTTTAGTCCCAAATTCCGTTCATAATCCACCCGGGAAAGAAAATTCCGAAAAAAATAGTAAAAAAATTCAAAAACTTATAAAACATCCTCCCGGCATTATTTTTAGCAAAAACGAGATGAGATAGGCCGAAAAACAGAAATCAAAATTTTAGTCCCGAATTCGGTTCATACTCGACCCGGGCAAGAAAATTGCGAAAAAAATAGTAAAAAAATTCAAAAAATTAAAAAACCTAATCCCGGCATTGTTTTTAGCCAAAACGGGATGATATAGGCTGAAAAAATGAAATCAAAATTTTTGTCCCGAATTCCGTTCATATACGACCCGGGCAAGAAAATTCGGAAAAAAATAGTAAAAAAATTCAAAAATTTATAAAACCTCTTCCCGGCATTATTTTTAGACAAAACGGGGGATGAGACAGGCCGAAAAACTGAAATCAAAATTTTAGTCCCAAATTCCGTTCATACTCGACCCGGGAAAGAATATTCCGAAAAAAATAGTAAAAAAATTCAAAAATTATAAAACCTCTTCCCGGCAGTATTTTTAGCAAAAACGGGTTGAGATAGACCGAAAAAATGAAATCAAAATTTTAGTCCCGAATTCCGTTCATATTCTACCCGGGAAATAAAATTCCGAAAAAAATAGTAAAAAAATTCAAAAAATTATAAAACTACTTTCCAACATTATTTCTAGCCAAAACGGGATGAGATAGGCCGTAAAAATGAAATCAAAATTTTAGTCCCGAATTCCGTTCATACTCGACCCGGGAGAGAAAATTCCGAAAAAAATAATATAAAAATTCAAAAAACTATAAAACATCCTCCCGGCATTATTTTTATCCAAAACGGGATGAGATAGGCCGAAAAACGTAAATCAAAATTTTAGTCCCGAATTCCGTTCATACTCTACCCCGGAAAGAATATTCCGAAAAAAATAGTAAAAATATTCAAAAAATTATAAAACCTCTTCCCGGCAATATTTTTATCCAAAACGGTATGAGATAGGCCGAAAAACTGAAATCAAAATTTTAGTCCCGAATTCCGTTCATACTCGACCCGGGAAAGAATATTCCGAAAAAAATAGTAAAAATATTCAAAAAATTATAAAACCTCGTCCCGGCAATATTTTTATCCAAAACGGTATGAGATAGGCCGAAAAACTGAAATCAAAATTTTAGTCCCGAATTGCGTTCATACTCGACCCGGGCAAGAAAATTGAGAAAAAAATAGTAAAAAAATTCAAAAACCACTTCCCGGCAGTATTTTTAGCAAAAACGGGTTGAGATAGACCGAAAAAATGAAATCAAAATTTTAGTCCCGAATTTCGTTCATATTCTACCCCGGAAATAAAATTCCGAAAAAAATAGTAAAAAAATTCAAAAAATTATAAAACTACTTCCCGACATTATATCTAGCCAAAACGGGATGAGATAGGCCGTAAAAATGAAATCAAAATTTTAGTCCCGAATTCCGTTCATACTCGACCCGGGAAAGAATATTCCGAAAAAAATAGTAAAAAAATTCATAAAATTATAAAACCCCTTCCCGGCATTATTTTTAGCCAAAACGGGATGAGGTAGGACGAAAAAGAGAAAAAAAAAAATTTTAGTCCCAAATTCAGTACATACTCGACCCGGGAAAGAAAATTCCGAAAAAAATAGTAAAAAAATTCAAAAAATTATAAAACCGCTTCCCAGAATTATTTTTATTGAAAACGGGATGAGATAGGCCGCAAAACTGAAATCAAAATTTTAGTCCAGAATTCCGGTCTTTCTCGACCCGGGAAAGAATATTCCAAAAAAAATAGTAAAAAAATTCAAAAAATTATAAAACCTCTTCCCGGCATTATTTTTAGCCAGAACGGGATGAGATAGGCCGAAAAACTGAAATCAAAATTTTAGTCCCGAATTCCGTTCATACTCGACCCGGGAAAGAATATTCCGAAAAAAATAGTAAAAATATTCAAAAAATTATAAAACCTCGTCCCGGCAATATTTTTATCCAAAACGGTATGAGATAGGCCGAAAAACTGAAATCAAAATTTTAGTCCCGAATTCCGTTCATACTCGACCCGGGCAAGAAAATTGAGAAAAAAATAGTAAAAAAATTCAAAAAATTAAAAAACCTCATCCCGGCATTGTTTTTAGCCAAAACGGGATGAGATAGGCCGAATAAATAAAATCAAATATTTAGTCCCGAATTCCGTTCATACTCGACCCAGGCAAGAAAATTCCGAAAAAAATAGTAAAAAAATTCAAAAAATTATAAAACATGAAACCGTCATTATTTTTAGCCAAAACGGGGTGTGATAGACTGAAAAAATGAAATTAAAATTTTAGTCCTTAATTCCGCTCATACTCGACCTGGGCAAGAAAATTTCGAAAAAAATAGTAAAAAAATTCAAAAAATTAAAAAACCTCATCCCGGCATTGTTTTTAGCCAAAACGGGATGAGATAGGCCGAAAAAGTGAAAACAAAATTTAAGTCCCAAATTCCGTTCAAACTCCACCCGGGCAAGAAAAGTCCGAAAAAAATAATAAAAAAATTCAAAAAATTATAAAACATCCTCCCGGCATTGTTTTTAGCCAAAACGGGATGATATAGGCTGAAAAAATGAAATCAAAATTTTTGTCCCGAATTCCGTTCATACACGACCCGGGCAAGAAAATTCGGAAAAAAATAGTAAAAAAATTCAAAAATTTATAAAACCTCTTCCCGACATTATTTTTAGACAAAACGTGGGATGAGACAAGCCGAAAAACTGAAATCAAAATTTTAGTCCCAAATTCCGTTCATACTCGACCCGGGAAAGAATATTCCGAAAAAAATAGTAAAAAAATTCAAAAATTATAAAACCTCTTCCCGGCAGTATTTTTAGCAAAAACGGGTTGAGATAGACCGAAAAAATGAAATCAAAATTTTAGTCCCGAATTCCGTTCATATTCTACCCGGGAAATAAAATTACGAAAAAAATATTAAAAAAATTCAAAAAATTATAAAACTACTTTCCAACATTATTTCTAGCCAAAACGGGATGAGATAGGCCGTAAAAATGAAATCAAAATTTTAGTCCCGAATTCCGTTCATACTCGACCCGGGAGAGAAAATTCCGAAAAAAATAATATAAAAATTCAAAAAATTATAAAACATCCTCCCGGCATTATTTTTAGCCAAAACGGGATGAGATAGGCCGAAAAACGTAAATCAAAATTTTAGTCCCGAATTCCGTCCATACTCTACCCTGGAAAGAATATTCCGAAAAAAATAGTAAAAATATTCAAAAAATTATAAAAACTCTTCCCGGCAATATTTTTATCCAAAACGGTATGAGATAGGCCGAAAAACTGAAATCAAAATTTTAGTCCCGAATTCCGTTCATACTCGACCCGGACAAGAAAATTGAGAAAAAAATAGTAAAAAAATTCAAAAAATTAAAAAACCTCTTCCCGGCAGTATTTTTAGCAAAAACGGGTTGAGATAGACCGAAAAAATGAAATCAAAATTTTAGTCCCGAATTCCGTTCATATTATACCCCGGAAATAATATTCCGAAAAAAATAGTAAAAAAATTCAAAAAATTATAAAACTACTTCCCGACATTATTTCGAGCCAAAACGGGATGAGATAGGCCGTAAAAATGAAATCAAAATTTTAGTCCCAAATTCCGTTCATACTCGACCCGGGAAAGAATATTGCGAAAAAAATAGTAAAAAAATTCATAAAATTATAAAACCCCTTCCCGGCATTATTATGAGGTAGGACGAAAAAGAGAAAAAAAAAAAAATTTTACTCCCAAATTCCGTACATACTCGACCCGGGAAAGAAAATTCCGAAAAAAATAGTAAAAAAATTAAAAAAATTATAAAACCGCTTCCCAGAATTATTTTTATTCAAAACGGGATGAGAGAGGCCGCAAAACTGAAATCAAAATTTTAGTCCAGAATTCCGGTCTTTCTCGACCCGGGAAAGAATATTCCGAAAAAAATAGTAAAAATATTCAAACAATTATAAAACCTCGTCCCGGCAATATTTTTATCCAAAACGGTATGAGATAGGCCGAAAAACTGAAATCAAAATTTTAGTCCCGAATTCCGTTCATACTCGACCTGGGCAAGAAAATTGAGAAAAAAATAGTAAAAAAATTCAAAAAATTAAAAAACCTCATCCCGGCATTGTTTTTAGCCAAAACGGGATGAGATAGGCCGAAAAAGTGAAAACAAAATTTTAGTCCCAAATTCCGTTCATAATCCACACGGGAAAGAAAATTCCGAAAAAAATAGTAAAAAAATTCAAAAACTTATAAAACATCCTCCCGGCATTATTTTTAGCAAAAACGAGATGAGATAGGCCGAAAAACAGAAATCAAAATTTTAGTCCCGAATTCGGTTCATACTCGACCCGGGCAAGAAAATTGCGAAAAAAATAGTAAAAAAATTCAAAAAATTAAAAAACCTAATCCCGACATTGTTTTTAGCCAAAACGGGATGATATAGGCTGAAAAAATGAAATCAAAATTTTTGTCCCGAATTCCGTTCATATACGACCCGGGCAAGAAAATTCGGAAAAAAATAGTAAAAAAATTCAAAAATTTATAAAACCTCTTCCCGGCATTATTTTTAGACAAAACGGGGGATGAGACAGGCCGAAAAACTGAAATCAAAATTTTAGTCCCAAATTCCGTTCATACTCGACCCGGGAAAGAATATTCCGAAAAAAATAGTAAAAAAATTCAAAAATTATAAAACCTCTTCCCGGCAGTATTTTTAGCAAAAACGGGTTGAGATAGACCGAAAAAATGAAATCAAAATTTTAGTCCCGAATTCCGTTCATATTCTACCCGGGAAATAAAATTCCGAAAAAAATAGTAAAAAAATTCAAAAAATTATAAAACTACTTTCCAACATTATTTCTAGCCAAAACGGGATGAGATAGGGCGTAAAAATGAAATCAAAATTTTAGTCCCGAATTCCGTTCATACTCGACCCGGGAGAGAAAATTCCGAAAAAAATAATATAAAAATTCAAAAAACTATAAAACATCCTCCCGGCATTATTTTTATCCAAAACGGGATGAGATAGGCCGAAAAACGTAAATCAAAATTTTAGTCCCGAATTCCGTTCATACTCTACCCCGGGCAAGAAAATTGAGAAAAAAATAGTAAAAAAATTCAAAAAATTAAAAAACCTCATCCTGGCATTGTTTTTAGCCAAAACGGGATGAGATAGGCCGAATAAATTAAATCAAATATTTAGTCCCGAATTCCGTTCATACTCGACCCAGGCAAGAAAATTCCGAAAAAAATAGTAAAAAAATTCAAAAAATTATAAAACATGAAACCGTCATTATTTTTAGCCAAAACGGGGTGTGATAGACTGAAAAAATGAAATTAAAATTTTAGTCCCTAATTCCGTTCATACTCGACCTGGGCAAGAAAATTTCGAAAAAAATAGTAAAAAAGTTCAAAAAATTATAAAACATGAAAACGTCATTATTTTTAGCCAAAACGGGATGAGATAGGCCGAAAAAGTGAAAACAAAATTTTAGTCCCAAATTCCGTTCATACACCACCCGGGAAAGAAAATTCCGAAAAAAATAGTAAAAAAATTCAAAAAATTATAAAACATCCTCCCGGCATTATTTTTAGCAAAAACGCGATGAGATAGGCAGAAAAACTGAAATCAAAATTTTTGTCCCGAATTCGGTTCATACTCGACCCGGGCAAGAAAATACCGAAAAAAATAGTAAAAAAATTCAAAAAATTAAAAAACCTAGTCCCGACATTGTTTGTAGCCAAAACGGGATGATATAGGCTGAAAAAATGAAATCAAAATTTTAGTCCCGAATTCCGTTCATACACGACCCGGGCAAGAAAATTCCGAAAAAAATAGTGAAAAAATTCAAAAATTTATAAAACCTATTCCCAGCATATTTTTAGACAAAACGGGGGGTGAGATAGGCCGAAAAACTGAAATCAAAATTTTAGACCCAAATTCCGTTCATACTCGTCCCGGGAAAGAATATTCCGAAAAAAAAAAGTAAAAAAATTGAAAAAATTATAAAACCTCTTCCCGGCATTATTTTTAGCAAAAACGGGTTGAGATAGTCCGAAAAAATGAAATCAAAATTTTAGTCCCGAAATCCGTTCATATTCTACCCGGGAAAGAAAATTCCGAAAAAAATAGTAAAAAAATGCAAAAAATTATAAAACATCTTCCCGGAATTATTTTTATCCAAAACGGGATGAGATAGGCTGCAAAACTGAAATCAAAATTTTAGTCCAGAATTCCGGTCTTTCTCGACCCAGGAAAGAAAATTCCGAAAAAAATAGTAAAAAAATTCAAAAAATTATAAAACATCTTCCCGGAATTATTTTTATCCAAAACGGGATGAGATAGGCTGCAAAACTGAAATCAAAATTTTAGTCCAGAATTCCGGTCTTTCTCGATCCAGGAAAGAATATTCCGAAAAAAATAGTAAAAAAATTCAAAAAATTATAAAACCTCTTCCCGGAATTATTTTTATCCAAAACGGGATGAGATAGGCCGCAAAACTGAAACCAAAACCTTAGTCCAGAATTCCGGTCTTTCTCGACCCAGTAAAGAATATTCCGAAAAAAATAGTAAAAAAATTCAAAAAATTATAAAACCTCTTCCCGGCATTATTTTTAGCCAAAACGGGTTGAGATAGGCCGAAAAACTGAAATCAAAATTTTAGTCCCGAATTCCGTTCATACTCGACCCGGGAAAGAATATTCCGAAAAAAATAGTAAAAATATTCAAAAAATTATAAAACCTCGTCCCGGCAATATTTTTATCCAAAACGGTATGAGATTGGCCGAAAAACTGAAATCAAAATTTTAGTCCCGAATTCGGTTCATACTCCACCCGGGCAAGAAAATTGCGAAAAAAATAGTAAAAAAATTCAAAAAATTAAAAAACCTAATCCCGGCATTGTTTCTAGCCAAAACGGGATGATATAGGCTGAAAAAATGAAATCAAAATTTTAGTCCCGAATTCCGCTCATACACGACCCGGGCAAGAAAATTCGGAAAAAAATAGTAAAAAAATTCAAAAATTTATAAAACCTCTTCCCGGCATTATTTTTAGACAAAATGGGGGATGAGATAGGCCGAAAAACTGAAATCAAAATTTTAGTCCCAAATTCCGTTCATACTCGACCCGGGAAAGAATATTCCGAAAAAAATAGTAAAAAAATTCAAAAAATTATAAAACATGAAACCGTCATTATTTTTAGCCAAAACGGGATGTGATAGGCCGAAAAAATGAAATCAAAATTTTAGTCCCTCATTCCGTTCATACTCGACCCGAGCAAGAAAATTCCGAAAAAAATAGTAAAAAAATAAAAAAAATTATAAAACATGAAACCGTCATTATTTTTTGCCACAACGGGATGAGATAGACCGAAAAAGTGAAAACAAAATTTTAGTCCCAAATTCCGTTCATACTCCACCCGGGAAAGAAAATTCCGAAAAAAATAGTAAAAAAATTCAAAAAATTATAAAACATCCTCCCGGCATTTTTTTTAGCAAAAACGCGATGAGATAGGCAGAAAAACTGAAATCAAAATTTTTGTCCCGAATTCGGTTCATACTCGATCCGGGCAAGAAAATACCGAAAAAAATAGTAAAAAAATTCAAAAAATTAAAAAACCTAATCCCGACATTGTTTGTAGCCAAAACGGGATGATATAGGCTGAAAAAATGAAATCAAAATTTTAGTCCCGAATTCCGTTCATACACGACCCGGGCAAGAAAATTCCGAAAAAAATAGTGAAAAAATTCAAAAATTTATAAAACCTATTCCCAGCATATTTTTAGACAAAACGGGGGGTGAGATAGGCCGAAAAACTGAAATCAAAATTTTAGACCCAAATTCCGTTCATACTCGCCCCGGGAAAGAATATTCCGAAAAAAAAAAGTAAAAAAATTGAAAAAATTATAAAACCTCTTCCCGGCATTATTTTTAGCAAAAACGGGTTGAGCTAGACCGAAAAAATGAAATCAAAATTTTAGTCCCGAAATCCGTTCATATTCTACCCGGGAAAGAAAATTCCGAAAAAAATAGTAAAAAAATGCAAAAAATTATAAAACATCTTCCCGGAATTATTTTTATCCAAAACGGGATGAGATAGGCTGCAAAACTGAAATCAAAATTTTAGTCCAGAATTCCGGTCTTTCTCGACCCAGGAAAGAAAATTCCGAAAAAAATAGTAAAAAAATTCAAAAAATTATAAAACATCTTCCCGGAATTATTTTTATCCAAAACGGGATGAGATAGGCTGCAAAACTGAAATCAAAATTTTAGTCCAGAATTCCGGTCTTTCTCGACCCAGGAAAGAATATTCCGAAAAAAATAGTAAAAAAATTCAAAAAATTATAAAACATCTTCCCGGAATTATTTTTATCCAAAACGGGATGAGATAGGCTGCAAAACTGAAATCAAAATTTTAGTCCAGAATTCCGGTCTTTCTCGACCCAGGAAAGAATATTCCGAAAAAAATAGTAAAAAAATTCAAAAAATTATAAAACCTCTTCCCGGCATTATTTTTAGCCAAAACGGGATGAGATAGGCCGAAAAACGGAAATCAAAATTTTAGTCCCGAATTCCGTTCATCCTCTACCCTGGAAAGAATATTCCGAAAAAAATAGTAAAAATATTCAAAAAATTATAAAACCTCTTCACGGCAATTTTTTTATCCAAAACGGTATGAGTTAGGCCGAAAAACTGAAATCAAAATTTTAGTTCCGAATTCCGTTCATACTCGACCCGGGCAAGAGAATTGAGAAAAAAATAGTAAAAAAATTCAAAAAATTAAAAAACCTCATCCCGGCATTGTTTTTAGCCAAAACGGGATGAGACAGGCCGAAAAAATAAAATCAAAATTTTAGTCCCGAATTCCGTTCATACACGACCCGGGCAAGAAAATTCGGAAAAAAATAGTAAAAAAATTCAAAAATTTATAAAACCTCTTCCCGGCATTATTTTTAGACAAAACGGGGGATGGGATAGGCCGAAAAACTGAAATCAAAATTTTAGCCCCAAATTCCGTTCATACTCGACCCAGGAAAGAATATTCCGAAAAAAATAGTAAAAAAATTCAAAAAATTATAAAACTACTTTCCAACATTATTTCTAGCCAAAACGGGATGAGATAGGGCGTAAAAATGAAATCAAAATTTTAGTCCCGAATTCCGTTCATACTCGACCCGGGAGAGAAAATTCCGAAAAAAATAATATAAAAATTCAAAAAACTATAAAACATCCTCCCGGCATTATTTTTATCCAAAACGGGATGAGATAGGCCGAAAAACGTAAATCAAAATTTTAGTCCCGAATTCCGTTCATACTCTACCCCGGGCAAGAAAATTGAGAAAAAAATAGTAAAAAAATTCAAAAAATTAAAAAACCTCATCCTGGCATTGTTTTTAGCCAAAACGGGATGAGATAGGCCGAATAAATTAAATCAAATATTTAGTCCCGAATTCCGTTCATACTCGACCCAGGCAAGAAAATTCCGAAAAAAATAGTAAAAAAATTCAAAAAATTATAAAACATGAAACCGTCATTATTTTTAGCCAAAACGGGGTGTGATAGACTGAAAAAATGAAATTAAAATTTTAGTCCCTAATTCCGTTCATACTCGACCTGGGCAAGAAAATTTCGAAAAAAATAGTAAAAAAGTTCAAAAAATTATAAAACATGAAAACGTCATTATTTTTAGCCAAAACGGGATGAGATAGGCCGAAAAAGTGAAAACAAAATTTTAGTCCCAAATTCCGTTCATACACCACCCGGGAAAGAAAATTCCGAAAAAAATAGTAAAAAAATTCAAAAAATTATAAAACATCCTCCCGGCATTATTTTTAGCAAAAACGCGATGAGATAGGCAGAAAAACTGAAATCAAAATTTTTGTCCCGAATTCGGTTCATACTCGACCCGGGCAAGAAAATACCGAAAAAAATAGTAAAAAAATTCAAAAAATTAAAAAACCTAGTCCCGACATTGTTTGTAGCCAAAACGGGATGATATAGGCTGAAAAAATGAAATCAAAATTTTAGTCCCGAATTCCGTTCATACACGACCCGGGCAAGAAAATTCCGAAAAAAATAGTGAAAAAATTCAAAAATTTATAAAACCTATTCCCAGCATATTTTTAGACAAAACGGGGGGTGAGATAGGCCGAAAAACTGAAATCAAAATTTTAGACCCAAATTCCGTTCATACTCGTCCCGGGAAAGAATATTCCGAAAAAAAAAAGTAAAAAAATTGAAAAAATTATAAAACCTCTTCCCGGCATTATTTTTAGCAAAAACGGGTTGAGATAGTCCGAAAAAATGAAATCAAAATTTTAGTCCCGAAATCCGTTCATATTCTACCCGGGAAAGAAAATTCCGAAAAAAATAGTAAAAAAATGCAAAAAATTATAAAACATCTTCCCGGAATTATTTTTATCCAAAACGGGATGAGATAGGCTGCAAAACTGAAATCAAAATTTTAGTCCAGAATTCCGGTCTTTCTCGACCCAGGAAAGAAAATTCCGAAAAAAATAGTAAAAAAATTCAAAAAATTATAAAACATCTTCCCGGAATTATTTTTATCCAAAACGGGATGAGATAGGCTGCAAAACTGAAATCAAAATTTTAGTCCAGAATTCCGGTCTTTCTCGATCCAGGAAAGAATATTCCGAAAAAAATAGTAAAAAAATTCAAAAAATTATAAAACCTCTTCCCGGAATTATTTTTATCCAAAACGGGATGAGATAGGCCGCAAAACTGAAACCAAAACCTTAGTCCAGAATTCCGGTCTTTCTCGACCCAGTAAAGAATATTCCGAAAAAAATAGTAAAAAAATTCAAAAAATTATAAAACCTCTTCCCGGCATTATTTTTAGCCAAAACGGGTTGAGATAGGCCGAAAAACTGAAATCAAAATTTTAGTCCCGAATTCCGTTCATACTCGACCCGGGAAAGAATATTCCGAAAAAAATAGTAAAAATATTCAAAAAATTATAAAACCTCGTCCCGGCAATATTTTTATCCAAAACGGTATGAGATTGGCCGAAAAACTGAAATCAAAATTTTAGTCCCGAATTCGGTTCATACTCCACCCGGGCAAGAAAATTGCGAAAAAAATAGTAAAAAAATTCAAAAAATTAAAAAACCTAATCCCGGCATTGTTTCTAGCCAAAACGGGATGATATAGGCTGAAAAAATGAAATCAAAATTTTAGTCCCGAATTCCGCTCATACACGACCCGGGCAAGAAAATTCGGAAAAAAATAGTAAAAAAATTCAAAAATTTATAAAACCTCTTCCCGGCATTATTTTTAGACAAAATGGGGGATGAGATAGGCCGAAAAACTGAAATCAAAATTTTAGTCCCTAATTCCGTTCATACTCGACCTGGGCAAGAAAATTTCGAAAAAAATAGTAAAAAAGTTCAAAAAATTATAAAACATGAAAACGTCATTATTTTTAACCAAAACGGGATGAGATAGGCCGAAAAAGTGAAAACAAAATTTTAGTCCCAAATTCCGTTCATACACCACCCGGGAAAGAAAATTCCGAAAAAAATAGTAAAAAAATTCAAAAAATTATAAAACATCCTCCCGGCATTATTTTTAGCAAAAACGCGATGAGATAGGCAGAAAAACTGAAATCAAAATTTTTGTCCCGAATTCGGTTCATACTCGACCCGGGCAAGAAAATACCGAAAAAAATAGTAAAAAAATTCAAAAAATTAAAAAACCTAGTCCCGACATTGTTTGTAGCCAAAACGGGATGATATAGGCTGAAAAAGTGAAAACAAAATTTTAGTCCCAAATTCCGTTCATACACCACCCGGGAAAGAAAATTCCGAAAAAAATAGTAAAAAAATTCAAAAAATTATAAAACATCCTCCCGGCATTATTTTTAGCAAAAACGAGATGAGATAGGCCGAAAAACAGAAATCAAAATTTTAGTCCCGAATTCGGTTCATACTCGACCCGGGCAAGAAAATTGCGAAAAAAATAGTAAAAAAATTCAAAAAATT
The DNA here is from genome assembly GCA_029955605.1 of Quercus engelmannii. Classification (NCBI taxonomy): domain Eukaryota; kingdom Viridiplantae; phylum Streptophyta; class Magnoliopsida; order Fagales; family Fagaceae; genus Quercus; species Quercus engelmannii. The sequence goes on along the minus strand of JARPSG010000030.1, from coordinate 171,358 downwards.
AAAAAACCTAATCCCGACATTGTTTTTAGCCAAAACGGGATGATATAGGCTGAAAAAATGAAATCAAAATTTTTGTCCCGAATTCCGTTCATATACGACCCGGGCAAGAAAATTCGGAAAAAAATAGTAAAAAAATTCAAAAATTTATAAAACCTCTTCCCGGCATTATTTTTAGACAAAACGGGGGATGAGACAGGCCGAAAAACTGAAATCAAAATTTTAGTCCCAAATTCCGTTCATACTCGACCCGGGAAAGAATATTCCGAAAAAAATAGTAAAAAAATTCAAAAATTATAAAACCTCTTCCCGGCAGTATTTTTAGCAAAAACGGGTTGAGATAGACCGAAAAAATGAAATCAAAATTTTAGTCCCGAATTCCGTTCATATTCTACCCGGGAAATAAAATTCCGAAAAAAATAGTAAAAAAATTCAAAAAATTATAAAACTACTTTCCAACATTATTTCTAGCCAAAACGGGATGAGATAGGGCGTAAAAATGAAATCAAAATTTTAGTCCCGAATTCCGTTCATACTCGACCCGGGAGAGAAAATTCCGAAAAAAATAATATAAAAATTCAAAAAACTATAAAACATCCTCCCGGCATTATTTTTATCCAAAACGGGATGAGATAGGCCGAAAAACGTAAATCAAAATTTTAGTCCCGAATTCCGTTCATACTCTACCCCGGGCAAGAAAATTGAGAAAAAAATAGTAAAAAAATTCAAAAAATTAAAAAACCTCATCCTGGCATTGTTTTTAGCCAAAACGGGATGAGATAGGCCGAATAAATTAAATCAAATATTTAGTCCCGAATTCCGTTCATACTCGACCCAGGCAAGAAAATTCCGAAAAAAATAGTAAAAAAATTCAAAAAATTATAAAACATGAAACCGTCATTATTTTTAGCCAAAACGGGGTGTGATAGACTGAAAAAATGAAATTAAAATTTTAGTCCCTAATTCCGTTCATACTCGACCTGGGCAAGAAAATTTCGAAAAAAATAGTAAAAAAGTTCAAAAAATTATAAAACATGAAAACGTCATTATTTTTAGCCAAAACGGGATGAGATAGGCCGAAAAAGTGAAAACAAAATTTTAGTCCCAAATTCCGTTCATACACCACCCGGGAAAGAAAATTCCGAAAAAAATAGTAAAAAAATTCATAAAATTATAAAACCCCTTCCCGGCATTATTTTTAGCCAAAACGGGATGAGGTAGGACGAAAAAGAGGAAAAAAAATTTTAGTCCCAAATTCCGTACATACTCGACCCGGGAAAGAAAATTCCGAAAAAAATAGTAAAAAAATTCAAAAAATTATAAAACCGCTTCCCCGAATTATTTTTATCCAAAACGGGATGAGATAGGCCGCAAAACTGAAATCAAAATTTTAGTCCAGAATTCCGGTCTTTCTCGACCCGGGAAAGAATATTCCGAAAAAAATAGTAAAAAAATTCAAAAAATTATAAAACCTCTTCCCGGCATTATTTTTAGCCAAAACGGGATGAGATAGGCCGAAAAACGGAAATCAAAATTTTAGTCCCGAATTCCGTTCATCCTCTACCCTGGAAAGAATATTCCGAAAAAAATAGTAAAAATTTATAAAACCTCTTCCCGGCAATATTTTTATCCAAAACGGTATGAGATAGGCCGAAAAACTGAAATCAAAATTTTAGTCCCGAATTCCGTTCATACTCGACCCGGGCAAGAGAATTGAGAAAAAAATAGTAAAAAAATTCAAAAAATTAAAAAACCTCATCCCGGCATTGTTTTTAGCCAAAACGGGATGAGATAGGCCGAAAAAATAAAATCAAAATTTTAGTCTCGAATTCCGTTCATAAACGACCCGGGCAAGAAAATTCGGAAAAAAATAGTAAAAAAATTCAAAAATTTATAAAACCTCTTCCCGGCATTATTTTTAGACAAAACGGGGGATGGGATAGGCCGAAAAACTGAAATCAAAATTTTAGTCCCAAATTCCGTTCATACTCGACCCGGGAAAGAATATTCCGAAAAAAATAGTAAAAAAATTCAAAAAATTATAAAACCTCTTCCCGGCAGTATTTTTAGCAAAAACGGGTTGAGATAGACGAAAAAAATGAAATCAAAATTTTAGTCCCGAATTCCGTTCATATTCTACCCGGGAAATGAAATTCCGAAAAAAATAGTAAAAAAATTCAAAAAATTATAGAACTACTTACCGACATTATTTCTAGCCAAAACGGGATGAGATAGGCCGTAAAAATGAAATCAAAATTTTAGTCCCGAATTCCGTTCATACTCGACCCGGGAAAGAATATTCCGAAAAAAATAGTAAAAAATTTCTTAAAATTATAAAACCCCTTCCCGGCATTATTTTTAGCCAAAACGGGATGAGGTAGGACGAAAAAAAGAAAAAAAAAAAATTTAGTCCCAAATTCCGTACATACTCGACCCGGGAAAGAAAATTCCGAAAAAAATAGTAAAAAAATTCAAAAAATTATAAAACCGCTTCCCCGAATTATTTTTATCCAAAACAGGATGAGATAGGCCGCAAAACTGAAATCAAAATTTTAGTCCAGAATTCCGGTCTTTCTCGACCCAGGAAAGAATATTCCGAAAAAAATAGTAAAAAAATTCAAAAAATTATAAAACCTCTTCCCGGCATTATTTTTAGCCAAAACGGGATGAGATAGACCGAAAAACTGAAATCAAAATTTTAGTCCCGAATTCCGTTCATACTCGACCCGGGAAAGAATATTCCGAAAAAAAATAGTAAAAATTTTCTAAAAATTATAAAACCTCGTCCCGGCAATATTTTTATCCAAAACGGTATGAGATAGGCCGAAAAACTGAAATCAAAATTTTAGTACCGAATTCCGTTCATACTCGACCCGAGCAAGAAAATTCCGAGAAATATAGTAAAAAAATTCAAAAAATTATAAAACATCCTCCCGGCATTATTTTTAGCAAAAACGGGATGAGATAGGCAGAAAAACTGAAATTAAAATTTTAGTCCCGAATTCGGTTCATACTCGACCCAGGCAAGAAAATTGCGAAAAAAATAGTAAAAAAATTCAAAAAATTAAAAAACCTAATCCCGGCATTGTTTTTAGCCAAAACGGGATGATATAGGCTGAAAAAATGAAATCAAAATTTTAGTCCCGAATTCCGTTCATACACGACCCGGGCAAGAAAATTCCGAAAAAAACAGTGAAAAATTCAAAAATTTATAAAACCTCTTCCCGGCATATTTTTAGAAAAAACGGGGGATGAGATAGGCCGAAAAACTGAAATCAAAATTTTAGTCCCAAATTCCGTTCATACTCGACCCGGGAAAGAATCATCCGAAAAAAAATGTAAAAAAATTCAAAAAATTATCAAACCTCTTCCCGGCATTATTTTTAGCAAAAACGGGTTGAGATAGAACGAAAAAATGAAATCAAAATTTTAGTCCCGAATTCCGTTCATATTCTACCCGGGAAATAAAATTCCGAAAAAAATTGTAAAAAAATTTAAAAAATTATAAAACTACTTGCCGACATTATTTTTAGCCAAAACGGGATGAGATAGGCCGTAAAAATGAAATCAAAATTTTAGTCCCGAATTCCGTTCAGACTCGACCCGGGAAAGAATATTCCGAAAAAAATAGTAAAAAAATTCATAAAATTATAAAACCCCTTCCCGGCATTATGTTTAGCCAAAACGGGATGAGGTAGGACGAAAAAGAGAAAAAAAAAATTTAGTCCCAAATTCCGTACATACTCGACCCGGGAAAGAAAATTCCGAAAAAAATAGTAAAAAAATTCAAAAAATTATAAAACCTCTTCCCGGAATTATTTTTATTCAAAACGGGATGAGATAGGCCGAAAAACTGAAATCAAAATTTTAGTCCCGAATTCCGGTCTTTCTCGACCCGGGAAAGAATATTCCGAAAAAAATAGTAAAAAAATTCAAAAAATTATAAAACCTCTTCCTGGCATTATTTTTAGCCAAAACGGGATGAGATAGGCCGAAAAACTGAAATCAAAATTTTAGTCCCGAATTCCGTTCATACTCGACCCGGGAGAGAAAATTCCGAAAAAAATAATATAAAAATTCAAAAAATTATAAAACTTCCTTCCGGCATTATTTTTAGCCAAAACGGGATGAGATAGGCCGAAAAACGGAAATCAAAATTTTAGTCCCGAATTTCGTTCATACTCTACCCTGGAAAGAATATTCCGAAAAAAATAGTAAAAATATTCAAAAAATTATAGAACCTCTTCCCGACAATATTTTTATCCAAAACGGTATGAGATAGGCAGAAAAACTGAAATCAAAATTTTAGTCCCGAATTCCGTTCATACTCGACCCGGTCAAGAAAATTGAGAAAAAAATTGTAAAAAAATTCAAAAAATTGAAAAACCTCATCCCGGCATTGTTTTTTGCCAAAACGGGATGAGATAGGCCGAAAAAATAAAATCAAAATTTTAGTCCCGAATTCCGTTCATACTCGACCCGGGCAAGAAAATTCCGAAAAAAATAGTAAAAAAATTCAAAAAATTATAAAACATGAAACCTTCATTATTTTTAGCCAAAACGGGATGTGATAGACCGAAAAAATGAAATCAAAATTTTAGTCCCTAATTCCGTTCATACTCGACCCGGGCAAGAAAATTCCGAAAAAAATAGTAAAAAAATTCAAAAAATTAAAAAACCTCTTCCCGACATTATTTTTAGCCAAAACGGGATGAGATATGCCGAAAAACTGAAATCAAAATTTTAGTCCCGAATTCCGTTCATACTCGACCCGGGAAAGAATATTCCGAAAAAAATAGTAAAAAAATTCAAAAAATTATAAAACCTCTTCCCGGCATTATTTTTATCCAAAACGGGAGGAGATAGGCCGAAAAACTGAAATCAAAATTTTAGTCCCAAATTCCGTTCATACTCCACCCGGGAAAGAAAATTCCGAAAAATATAGTAAAAAAATTCAAAAAATTATAAAACATCCTCCCGGCATTATTTCTAGCAAAAACGGGATGAGATAGGCCGAAAAACTGAAATCAAAATTTTAGTCCTGAATTCGGTTCATACTCGACTCGGGCAAGAAAATTGCGAAAAAAATAGTAAAAAAATTCAAAAAATTAAAAAACCTAATCCCGGCATTGTTTTTAGCTAAAACGGGATGAGATAGGCCGAATAAATAAAATCGAAATTTTAGTCCCGAATTCCATTCATACTCGACCCGGGAGAGAAAATTCCGAAAAAAATAATATAAAAATTCAAAAAATTATAAAACATCCTCCCGGCATTATTTTTAGCCAAAACGGGATGAGATAGGCCGAAAAACGGAAATCAAAATTTTAGTCCCGAATTCCGTTCATACTCTACCCTGGAAAGAATATTCCGAAAAAAATAGTAAAAATATTCAAAAAATTATAAAACCTCTTCCCGGCAATATTTTTATCCAAAACGGTATGAGATAGGCCGAAAAACTGAAATCAAAATTTTAGTCCCGAATTCCGTTCATACTCGACCTGGGCAAGAAAATTGAGAAAAAAATAGTAAAAAAATTCAAAAAATTAAAAAACCTCATCCCGGCATTGTTTTTAGCCAAAACGGGATGAGATAGGCCGAAAAAGTGAAAACAAAATTTAAGTCCCAAATTCCGTTCAAACTCCACCCGGGCAAGAAAATTCCGAAAAAAATAATAAAAAAATTCAAAAAATTATAAAACATCCTCCCGGCATTGTTTTTAGCCAAAACGGGATGATATAGGCTGAAAAAATGAAATCAAAATTTTTGTCCCGAATTCCGTTCATACACGACCCGGGCAAGAAAATTCGGAAAAAAATAGTAAAAAAATTCAAAAATTTATAAAACCTCTTCCCGACATTATTTTTAGACAAAACGTGGGATGAGACAGGCCGAAAAACTGAAATCAAAATTTTAGTCCCAAATTCCGTTCATACTCGACCCGGGAAAGAATATTCCGAAAAAAATAGTAAAAAAATTCAAAAATTATAAAACCTCTTCCCGGCAGTATTTTTAGCAAAAACGGGTTGAGATAGACCGAAAAAATGAAATCAAAATTTTAGTCCCGAATTCCGTTCATATTCTACCCGGGAAATAAAATTACGAAAAAAATATTAAAAAAATTCAAAAAATTATAAAACTACTTTCCAACATTATTTCTAGCCAAAACGGGATGAGATAGGCCGTAAAAATGAAATCAAAATTTTAGTCCCGAATTCCGTTCATACTCGACCCGGGAGAGAAAATTCCGAAAAAAATAATATAAAAATTCAAAAAATTATAAAACATCCTCCCGGCATTATTTTTAGCCAAAACGGGATGAGATAGGCCGAAAAACGTAAATCAAAATTTTAGTCCCGAATTCCGTCCATACTCTACCCTGGAAAGAATATTCCGAAAAAAATAGTAAAAATATTCAAAAAATTATAAAAACTCTTCCCGGCAATATTTTTATCCAAAACGGTATGAGATAGGCCGAAAAACTGAAATCAAAATTTTAGTCCCGAATTCCGTTCATACTCGACCTGGACAAGAAAATTGAGAAAAAAATAATAAAAAAATTCAAAAAATTAAAAAACCTCTTCCCGGCAGTATTTTTAGCAAAAACGGGTTGAGATAGACCGAAAAAATGAAATCAAAATTTTAGTCCCGAATTCCGTTCATATTCTACCCCGGAAATAATATTCCGAAAAAAATAGTAAAAAAATTCAAAAAATTATAAAACTACTTCCCGACATTATTTCGAGCCAAAACGGGATGAGATAGGCCGTAAAAATGAAATCAAAATTTTAGTCCCAAATTCCGTTCATACTCGACCCGGGAAAGAATATTGCGAAAAAAATAGTAAAAAAATTCATAAAATTATAAAACCCCTTCCCGGCATTATTATGAGGTAGGACGAAAAAGAGAAAAAAAAAAAAATTTTAGTCCCAAATTCCGTACATACTCGACCCGGGAAAGAAAATTCCGAAAAAAATAGTAAAAAAATTAAAAAAATTATAAAACCGCTTCCCAGAATTATTTTTATTCAAAACGGGATGAGAGAGGCCGCAAAACTGAAATCAAAATTTTAGTCCAGAATTCCGGTCTTTCTCGACCCGGGAAAGAATATTCCGAAAAAAATAGTAAAAAAATTCAAAAAATTATAAAACCTCTTCCCGGCATTATTTTTAGCCAAAACGGGATGAGATAGGCCGAAAAACTGAAATCAAAATTTTAGTCCCGAATTCCGTTCATACTCGACCCGGGAAAGAATATTCCGAAAAAAATAGTAAAAATATTCAAACAATTATAAAACCTCGTCCCGGCAATATTTTTATCCAAAACGGTATGAGATAGGCCGAAAAACTGAAATCAAAATTTTAGTCCCGAATTCCGTTCATACTCGACCTGGGCAAGAAAATTGAGAAAAAAATAGTAAAAAAATTCAAAAAATTAAAAAACCTCATCCCGGCATTGTTTTTAGCCAAAACGGGATGAGATAGGCCGAAAAAGTGAAAACAAAATTTTAGTCCCAAATTCCGTTCATAATCCACCCGGGAAAGAAAATTCCGAAAAAAATAGTAAAAAAATTCAAAAACTTATAAAACATCCTCCCGGCATTATTTTTAGCAAAAACGAGATGAGATAGGCCGAAAAACAGAAATCAAAATTTTAGTCCCGAATTCGGTTCATACTCGACCCGGGCAAGAAAATTGCGAAAAAAATAGTAAAAAAATTCAAAAAATTAAAAAACCTAATCCCGGCATTGTTTTTAGCCAAAACGGGATGATATAGGCTGAAAAAATGAAATCAAAATTTTTGTCCCGAATTCCGTTCATATACGACCCGGGCAAGAAAATTCGGAAAAAAATAGTAAAAAAATTCAAAAATTTATAAAACCTCTTCCCGGCATTATTTTTAGACAAAACGGGGGATGAGACAGGCCGAAAAACTGAAATCAAAATTTTAGTCCCAAATTCCGTTCATACTCGACCCGGGAAAGAATATTCCGAAAAAAATAGTAAAAAAATTCAAAAATTATAAAACCTCTTCCCGGCAGTATTTTTAGCAAAAACGGGTTGAGATAGACCGAAAAAATGAAATCAAAATTTTAGTCCCGAATTCCGTTCATATTCTACCCGGGAAATAAAATTCCGAAAAAAATAGTAAAAAAATTCAAAAAATTATAAAACTACTTTCCAACATTATTTCTAGCCAAAACGGGATGAGATAGGCCGTAAAAATGAAATCAAAATTTTAGTCCCGAATTCCGTTCATACTCGACCCGGGAGAGAAAATTCCGAAAAAAATAATATAAAAATTCAAAAAACTATAAAACATCCTCCCGGCATTATTTTTATCCAAAACGGGATGAGATAGGCCGAAAAACGTAAATCAAAATTTTAGTCCCGAATTCCGCTCATACTCTACCCCGGAAAGAATATTCCGAAAAAAATAGTAAAAATATTCAAAAAATTATAAAACCTCTTCCCGGCAATATTTTTATCCAAAACGGTATGAGATAGGCCGAAAAACTGAAATCAAAATTTTAGTCCCGAATTCCGTTCATACTCGACCCGGGAAAGAATATTCCGAAAAAAATAGTAAAAATATTCAAAAAATTATAAAACCTCTTCCCGGCAATATTTTTATCCAAAACGGTATGAGATAGGCCGAAAAACTGAAATCAAAATTTTAGTCCCGAATTCCGTTCATACTCGACCTGGGCAAGAAAATTGAGAAAAAAATAGTAAAAAAATTCAAAAAATTAAAAAACCTCATCCCGGCATTGTTTTTAGCCAAAACGGGATGAGATAGGCCGAAAAAGTGAAAACAAAATTTAAGTCCCAAATTCCGTTCAAACTCCACCCGGGCAAGAAAATTCCGAAAAAAATAATAAAAAAATTCAAAAAATTATAAAACATCCTCCCGGCATTGTTTTTAGCCAAAACGGGATGATATAGGCTGAAAAAATGAAATCAAAATTTTTGTCCCGAATTCCGTTCATACACGACCCGGGCAAGAAAATTCGGAAAAAAATAGTAAAAAAATTCAAAAATTTATAAAACCTCTTCCCGACATTATTTTTAGACAAAACGTGGGATGAGACAGGCCGAAAAACTGAAATCAAAATTTTAGTCCCAAATTCCGTTCATACTCGACCCGGGAAAGAATATTCCGAAAAAAATAGTAAAAAAATTCAAAAATTATAAAACCTCTTCCCGGCAGTATTTTTAGCAAAAACGGGTTGAGATAGACCGAAAAAATGAAATCAAAATTTTAGTCCCGAATTCCGTTCATATTCTACCCGGGAAATAAAATTACGAAAAAAATATTAAAAAAATTCAAAAAATTATAAAACTACTTTCCAACATTATTTCTAGCCAAAACGGGATGAGATAGGCCGTAAAAATGAAATCAAAATTTTAGTCCCGAATTCCGTTCATACTCGACCCGGGAGAGAAAATTCCGAAAAAAATAATATAAAAATTCAAAAAATTATAAAACATCCTCCCGGCATTATTTTTAGCCAAAACGGGATGAGATAGGCCGAAAAACGTAAATCAAAATTTTAGTCCCGAATTCCGTCCATACTCTACCCTGGAAAGAATATTCCGAAAAAAATAGTAAAAATATTCAAAAAATTATAAAAACTCTTCCCGGCAATATTTTTATCCAAAACGGTATGAGATAGGCCGAAAAACTGAAATCAAAATTTTAGTCCCGAATTCCGTTCATACTCGACCTGGACAAGAAAATTGAGAAAAAAATAATAAAAAAATTCAAAAAATTAAAAAACCTCTTCCCGGCAGTATTTTTAGCAAAAACGGGTTGAGATAGACCGAAAAAATGAAATCAAAATTTTAGTCCCGAATTCCGTTCATATTCTACCCCGGAAATAATATTCCGAAAAAAATAGTAAAAAAATTCAAAAAATTATAAAACTACTTCCCGACATTATTTCGAGCCAAAACGGGATGAGATAGGCCGTAAAAATGAAATCAAAATTTTAGTCCCAAATTCCGTTCATACTCGACCCGGGAAAGAATATTGCGAAAAAAATAGTAAAAAAATTCATAAAATTATAAAACCCCTTCCCGGCATTATTATGAGGTAGGACGAAAAAGAGAAAAAAAAAAAAATTTTAGTCCCAAATTCCGTACATACTCGACCCGGGAAAGAAAATTCCGAAAAAAATAGTAAAAAAATTAAAAAAATTATAAAACCGCTTCCCAGAATTATTTTTATTCAAAACGGGATGAGAGAGGCCGCAAAACTGAAATCAAAATTTTAGTCCAGAATTCCGGTCTTTCTCGACCCGGGAAAGAATATTCCGAAAAAAATAGTAAAAAAATTCAAAAAATTATAAAACCTCTTCCCGGCATTATTTTTAGCCAAAACGGGATGAGATAGGCCGAAAAACTGAAATCAAAATTTTAGTCCCGAATTCCGTTCATACTCGACCCGGGAAAGAATATTCCGAAAAAAATAGTAAAAATATTCAAACAATTATAAAACCTCGTCCCGGCAATATTTTTATCCAAAACGGTATGAGATAGGCCGAAAAACTGAAATCAAAATTTTAGTCCCGAATTCCGTTCATACTCGACCTGGGCAAGAAAATTGAGAAAAAAATAGTAAAAAAATTCAAAAAATTAAAAAACCTCATCCCGGCATTGTTTTTAGCCAAAACGGGATGAGATAGGCCGAAAAAGTGAAAACAAAATTTTAGTCCCAAATTCCGTTCATAATCCACCCGGGAAAGAAAATTCCGAAAAAAATAGTAAAAAAATTCAAAAACTTATAAAACATCCTCCCGGCATTATTTTTAGCAAAAACGAGATGAGATAGGCCGAAAAACAGAAATCAAAATTTTAGTCCCGAATTCGGTTCATACTCGACCCGGGCAAGAAAATTGCGAAAAAAATAGTAAAAAAATTCAAAAAATTAAAAAACCTAATCCCGGCATTGTTTTTAGCCAAAACGGGATGATATAGGCTGAAAAAATGAAATCAAAATTTTTGTCCCGAATTCCGTTCATATACGACCCGGGCAAGAAAATTCGGAAAAAAATAGTAAAAAAATTCAAAAATTTATAAAACCTCTTCCCGGCATTATTTTTAGACAAAACGGGGGATGAGACAGGCCGAAAAACTGAAATCAAAATTTTAGTCCCAAATTCCGTTCATACTCGACCCGGGAAAGAATATTCCGAAAAAAATAGTAAAAAAATTCAAAAATTATAAAACCTCTTCCCGGCAGTATTTTTAGCAAAAACGGGTTGAGATAGACCGAAAAAATGAAATCAAAATTTTAGTCCCGAATTCCGTTCATATTCTACCCGGGAAATAAAATTCCGAAAAAAATAGTAAAAAAATTCAAAAAATTATAAAACTACTTTCCAACATTATTTCTAGCCAAAACGGGATGAGATAGGCCGTAAAAATGAAATCAAAATTTTAGTCCCGAATTCCGTTCATACTCGACCCGGGAGAGAAAATTCCGAAAAAAATAATATAAAAATTCAAAAAACTATAAAACATCCTCCCGGCATTATTTTTATCCAAAACGGGATGAGATAGGCCGAAAAACGTAAATCAAAATTTTAGTCCCGAATTCCGCTCATACTCTACCCCGGAAAGAATATTCCGAAAAAAATAGTAAAAATATTCAAAAAATTATAAAACCTCTTCCCGGCAATATTTTTATCCAAAACGGTATGAGATAGGCCGAAAAACTGAAATCAAAATTTTAGTCCCGAATTCCGTTCATACTCGACCCGGGAAAGAATATTCCGAAAAAAATAGTAAAAATATTCAAAAAATTATAAAACCTCTTCCCGGCAATATTTTTATCCAAAACGGTATGAGATAGGCCGAAAAACTGAAATCAAAATTTTAGTCCCGAATTCCGTTCATACTCGACCTGGGCAAGAAAATTGAGAAAAAAATAGTAAAAAAATTCAAAAAATTAAAAAACCTCATCCCGGCATTGTTTTTAGCCAAAACGGGATGAGATAGGCCGAAAAAGTGAAAACAAAATTTAAGTCCCAAATTCCGTTCAAACTCCACCCGGGCAAGAAAATTCCGAAAAAAATAATAAAAAAATTCAAAAAATTATAAAACATCCTCCCGGCATTGTTTTTAGCCAAAACGGGATGATATAGGCTGAAAAAATGAAATCAAAATTTTTGTCCCGAATTCCGTTCATACACGACCCGGGCAAGAAAATTCGGAAAAAAATAGTAAAAAAATTCAAAAATTTATAAAACCTCTTCCCGACATTATTTTTAGACAAAACGTGGGATGAGACAGGCCGAAAAACTGAAATCAAAATTTTAGTCCCAAATTCCGTTCATACTCGACCCGGGAAAGAATATTCCGAAAAAAATAGTAAAAAAATTCAAAAATTATAAAACCTCTTCCCGGCAGTATTTTTAGCAAAAACGGGTTGAGATAGACCGAAAAAATGAAATCAAAATTTTAGTCCCGAATTCCGTTCATATTCTACCCGGGAAATAAAATTACGAAAAAAATATTAAAAAAATTCAAAAAATTATAAAACTACTTTCCAACATTATTTCTAGCCAAAACGGGATGAGATAGGCCGTAAAAATGAAATCAAAATTTTAGTCCCGAATTCCGTTCATACTCGACCCGGGAGAGAAAATTCCGAAAAAAATAATATAAAAATTCAAAAAATTATAAAACATCCTCCCGGCATTATTTTTAGCCAAAACGGGATGAGATAGGCCGAAAAACGTAAATCAAAATTTTAGTCCCGAATTCCGTCCATACTCTACCCTGGAAAGAATATTCCGAAAAAAATAGTAAAAATATTCAAAAAATTATAAAAACTCTTCCCGGCAATATTTTTATCCAAAACGGTATGAGATAGGCCGAAAAACTGAAATCAAAATTTTAGTCCCGAATTCCGTTCATACTCGACCTGGACAAGAAAATTGAGAAAAAAATAATAAAAAAATTCAAAAAATTAAAAAACCTCTTCCCGGCAGTATTTTTAGCAAAAACGGGTTGAGATAGACCGAAAAAATGAAATCAAAATTTTAGTCCCGAATTCCGTTCATATTCTACCCCGGAAATAATATTCCGAAAAAAATAGTAAAAAAATTCAAAAAATTATAAAACTACTTCCCGACATTATTTCGAGCCAAAACGGGATGAGATAGGCCGTAAAAATGAAATCAAAATTTTAGTCCCAAATTCCGTTCATACTCGACCCGGGAAAGAATATTGCGAAAAAAATAGTAAAAAAATTCATAAAATTATAAAACCCCTTCCCGGCATTATTATGAGGTAGGACGAAAAAGAGAAAAAAAAAAAAATTTTAGTCCCAAATTCCGTACATACTCGACCCGGGAAAGAAAATTCCGAAAAAAATAGTAAAAAAATTAAAAAAATTATAAAACCGCTTCCCAGAATTATTTTTATTCAAAACGGGATGAGAGAGGCCGCAAAACTGAAATCAAAATTTTAGTCCAGAATTCCGGTCTTTCTCGACCCGGGAAAGAATATTCCGAAAAAAATAGTAAAAAAATTCAAAAAATTATAAAACCTCTTCCCGGCATTATTTTTAGCCAAAACGGGATGAGATAGGCCGAAAAACTGAAATCAAAATTTTAGTCCCGAATTCCGTTCATACTCGACCCGGGAAAGAATATTCCGAAAAAAATAGTAAAAATATTCAAACAATTATAAAACCTCGTCCCGGCAATATTTTTATCCAAAACGGTATGAGATAGGCCGAAAAACTGAAATCAAAATTTTAGTCCCGAATTCCGTTCATACTCGACCTGGGCAAGAAAATTGAGAAAAAAATAGTAAAAAAATTCAAAAAATTAAAAAACCTCATCCCGGCATTGTTTTTAGCCAAAACGGGATGAGATAGGCCGAAAAAGTGAAAACAAAATTTTAGTCCCAAATTCCGTTCATAATCCACCCGGGAAAGAAAATTCCGAAAAAAATAGTAAAAAAATTCAAAAACTTATAAAACATCCTCCCGGCATTATTTTTAGCAAAAACGAGATGAGATAGGCCGAAAAACAGAAATCAAAATTTTAGTCCCGAATTCGGTTCATACTCGACCCGGGCAAGAAAATTGCGAAAAAAATAGTAAAAAAATTCAAAAAATTAAAAAACCTAATCCCGGCATTGTTTTTAGCCAAAACGGGATGATATAGGCTGAAAAAATGAAATCAAAATTTTTGTCCCGAATTCCGTTCATATACGACCCGGGCAAGAAAATTCGGAAAAAAATAGTAAAAAAATTCAAAAATTTATAAAACCTCTTCCCGGCATTATTTTTAGACAAAACGGGGGATGAGACAGGCCGAAAAACTGAAATCAAAATTTTAGTCCCAAATTCCGTTCATACTCGACCCGGGAAAGAATATTCCGAAAAAAATAGTAAAAAAATTCAAAAATTATAAAACCTCTTCCCGGCAGTATTTTTAGCAAAAACGGGTTGAGATAGACCGAAAAAATGAAATCAAAATTTTAGTCCCGAATTCCGTTCATATTCTACCCGGGAAATAAAATTCCGAAAAAAATAGTAAAAAAATTCAAAAAATTATAAAACTACTTTCCAACATTATTTCTAGCCAAAACGGGATGAGATAGGCCGTAAAAATGAAATCAAAATTTTAGTCCCGAATTCCGTTCATACTCGACCCGGGAGAGAAAATTCCGAAAAAAATAATATAAAAATTCAAAAAACTATAAAACATCCTCCCGGCATTATTTTTATCCAAAACGGGATGAGATAGGCCGAAAAACGTAAATCAAAATTTTAGTCCCGAATTCCGCTCATACTCTACCCCGGAAAGAATATTCCGAAAAAAATAGTAAAAATATTCAAAAAATTATAAAACCTCTTCCCGGCAATATTTTTATCCAAAACGGTATGAGATAGGCCGAAAAACTGAAATCAAAATTTTAGTCCCGAATTCCGTTCATACTCGACCCGGGAAAGAATATTCCGAAAAAAATAGTAAAAATATTCAAAAAATTATAAAACCTCTTCCCGGCAATATTTTTATCCAAAACGGTATGAGATAGGCCGAAAAACTGAAATCAAAATTTTAGTCCCGAATTCCGTTCATACTCGACCTGGGCAAGAAAATTGAGAAAAAAATAGTAAAAAAATTCAAAAAATTAAAAAACCTCATCCCGGCATTGTTTTTAGCCAAAACGGGATGAGATAGGCCGAAAAAGTGAAAACAAAATTTAAGTCCCAAATTCCGTTCAAACTCCACCCGGGCAAGAAAATTCCGAAAAAAATAATAAAAAAATTCAAAAAATTATAAAACATCCTCCCGGCATTGTTTTTAGCCAAAACGGGATGATATAGGCTGAAAAAATGAAATCAAAATTTTTGTCCCGAATTCCGTTCATACACGACCCGGGCAAGAAAATTCGGAAAAAAATAGTAAAAAAATTCAAAAATTTATAAAACCTCTTCCCGACATTATTTTTAGACAAAACGTGGGATGAGACAGGCCGAAAAACTGAAATCAAAATTTTAGTCCCAAATTCCGTTCATACTCGACCCGGGAAAGAATATTCCGAAAAAAATAGTAAAAAAATTCAAAAATTATAAAACCTCTTCCCGGCAGTATTTTTAGCAAAAACGGGTTGAGATAGACCGAAAAAATGAAATCAAAATTTTAGTCCCGAATTCCGTTCATATTCTACCCGGGAAATAAAATTACGAAAAAAATATTAAAAAAATTCAAAAAATTATAAAACTACTTTCCAACATTATTTCTAGCCAAAACGGGATGAGATAGGCCGTAAAAATGAAATCAAAATTTTAGTCCCGAATTCCGTTCATACTCGACCCGGGAGAGAAAATTCCGAAAAAAATAATATAAAAATTCAAAAAATTATAAAACATCCTCCCGGCATTATTTTTAGCCAAAACGGGATGAGATAGGCCGAAAAACGTAAATCAAAATTTTAGTCCCGAATTCCGTCCATACTCTACCCTGGAAAGAATATTCCGAAAAAAATAGTAAAAATATTCAAAAAATTATAAAAACTCTTCCCGGCAATATTTTTATCCAAAACGGTATGAGATAGGCCGAAAAACTGAAATCAAAATTTTAGTCCCGAATTCCGTTCATACTCGACCTGGACAAGAAAATTGAGAAAAAAATAATAAAAAAATTCAAAAAATTAAAAAACCTCTTCCCGGCAGTATTTTTAGCAAAAACGGGTTGAGATAGACCGAAAAAATGAAATCAAAATTTTAGTCCCGAATTCCGTTCATATTCTACCCCGGAAATAATATTCCGAAAAAAATAGTAAAAAAATTCAAAAAATTATAAAACTACTTCCCGACATTATTTCGAGCCAAAACGGGATGAGATAGGCCGTAAAAATGAAATCAAAATTTTAGTCCCAAATTCCGTTCATACTCGACCCGGGAAAGAATATTGCGAAAAAAATAGTAAAAAAATTCATAAAATTATAAAACCCCTTCCCGGCATTATTATGAGGTAGGACGAAAAAGAGAAAAAAAAAAAAATTTTAGTCCCAAATTCCGTACATACTCGACCCGGGAAAGAAAATTCCGAAAAAAATAGTAAAAAAATTAAAAAAATTATAAAACCGCTTCCCAGAATTATTTTTATTCAAAACGGGATGAGAGAGGCCGCAAAACTGAAATCAAAATTTTAGTCCAGAATTCCGGTCTTTCTCGACCCGGGAAAGAATATTCCGAAAAAAATAGTAAAAAAATTCAAAAAATTATAAAACCTCTTCCCGGCATTATTTTTAGCCAAAACGGGATGAGATAGGCCGAAAAACTGAAATCAAAATTTTAGTCCCGAATTCCGTTCATACTCGACCCGGGAAAGAATATTCCGAAAAAAATAGTAAAAATATTCAAACAATTATAAAACCTCGTCCCGGCAATATTTTTATCCAAAACGGTATGAGATAGGCCGAAAAACTGAAATCAAAATTTTAGTCCCGAATTCCGTTCATACTCGACCTGGGCAAGAAAATTGAGAAAAAAATAGTAAAAAAATTCAAAAAATTAAAAAACCTCATCCCGGCATTGTTTTTAGCCAAAACGGGATGAGATAGGCCGAAAAAGTGAAAACAAAATTTTAGTCCCAAATTCCGTTCATAATCCACCCGGGAAAGAAAATTCCGAAAAAAATAGTAAAAAAATTCAAAAACTTATAAAACATCCTCCCGGCATTATTTTTAGCAAAAACGAGATGAGATAGGCCGAAAAACAGAAATCAAAATTTTAGTCCCGAATTCGGTTCATACTCGACCCGGGCAAGAAAATTGCGAAAAAAATAGTAAAAAAATTCAAAAAATTAAAAAACCTAATCCCGGCATTGTTTTTAGCCAAAACGGGATGATATAGGCTGAAAAAATGAAATCAAAATTTTTGTCCCGAATTCCGTTCATATACGACCCGGGCAAGAAAATTCGGAAAAAAATAGTAAAAAAATTCAAAAATTTATAAAACCTCTTCCCGGCATTATTTTTAGACAAAACGGGGGATGAGACAGGCCGAAAAACTGAAATCAAAATTTTAGTCCCAAATTCCGTTCATACTCGACCCGGGAAAGAATATTCCGAAAAAAATAGTAAAAAAATTCAAAAATTATAAAACCTCTTCCCGGCAGTATTTTTAGCAAAAACGGGTTGAGATAGACCGAAAAAATGAAATCAAAATTTTAGTCCCGAATTCCGTTCATATTCTACCCGGGAAATAAAATTCCGAAAAAAATAGTAAAAAAATTCAAAAAATTATAAAACTACTTTCCAACATTATTTCTAGCCAAAACGGGATGAGATAGGCCGTAAAAATGAAATCAAAATTTTAGTCCCGAATTCCGTTCATACTCGACCCGGGAGAGAAAATTCCGAAAAAAATAATATAAAAATTCAAAAAACTATAAAACATCCTCCCGGCATTATTTTTATCCAAAACGGGATGAGATAGGCCGAAAAACGTAAATCAAAATTTTAGTCCCGAATTCCGCTCATACTCTACCCCGGAAAGAATATTCCGAAAAAAATAGTAAAAATATTCAAAAAATTATAAAACCTCTTCCCGGCAATATTTTTATCCAAAACGGTATGAGATAGGCCGAAAAACTGAAATCAAAATTTTAGTCCCGAATTCCGTTCATACTCGACCCGGGAAAGAATATTCCGAAAAAAATAGTAAAAATATTCAAAAAATTATAAAACCTCGTCCCGGCAATATTTTTATCCAAAACGGTATGAGATAGGCCGAAAAACTGAAATCAAAATTTTAGTCCCGAATTCCGTTCATACTCGACCCGGGAAAGAATATTCCGAAAAAAATAGTAAAAATATTCAAAAAATTATAAAACCTCGTCCCGGCAATATTTTTATCCAAAACGGTATGAGATAGGCCGAAAAACTGAAATCAAAATTTTAGTCCCGAATTCCGTTCATACTCGACCTGGGCAAGAAAATTGAGAAAAAAATAGTAAAAAAATTCAAAAAATTAAAAAACCTCATCCCGGCATTGTTTTTAGCCAAAACGGGATGAGATAGGCCGAAAAAGTGAAAACAAAATTTTAGTCCCAAATTCCGTTCATAATCCACCCGGGAAAGAAAATTCCGAAAAAAATAGTAAAAAAATTCAAAAACTTATAAAACATCCTCCCGGCATTATTTTTAGCAAAAACGAGATGAGATAGGCCGAAAAACAGAAATCAAAATTTTAGTCCCGAATTCGGTTCATACTCGACCCGGGCAAGAAAATTGCGAAAAAAATAGTAAAAAAATTCAAAAAATTAAAAAACCTAATCCCGGCATTGTTTTTAGCCAAAACGGGATGATATAGGCTGAAAAAATGAAATCAAAATTTTTGTCCCGAATTCCGTTCATATACGACCCGGGCAAGAAAATTCGGAAAAAAATAGTAAAAAAATTCAAAAATTTATAAAACCTCTTCCCGGCATTATTTTTAGACAAAACGGGGGATGAGACAGGCCGAAAAACTGAAATCAAAATTTTAGTCCCAAATTCCGTTCATACTCGACCCGGGAAAGAATATTCCGAAAAAAATAGTAAAAAAATTCAAAAATTATAAAACCTCTTCCCGGCAGTATTTTTAGCAAAAACGGGTTGAGATAGACCGAAAAAATGAAATCAAAATTTTAGTCCCGAATTCCGTTCATATTCTACCCGGGAAATAAAATTCCGAAAAAAATAGTAAAAAAATTCAAAAAATTATAAAACTACTTTCCAACATTATTTCTAGCCAAAACGGGATGAGATAGGCCGTAAAAATGAAATCAAAATTTTAGTCCCGAATTCCGTTCATACTCGACCCGGGAGAGAAAATTCCGAAAAAAATAATATAAAAATTCAAAAAACTATAAAACATCCTCCCGGCATTATTTTTATCCAAAACGGGATGAGATAGGCCGAAAAACGTAAATCAAAATTTTAGTCCCGAATTCCGCTCATACTCTACCCCGGAAAGAATATTCCGAAAAAAATAGTAAAAATATTCAAAAAATTATAAAACCTCTTCCCGGCAATATTTTTATCCAAAACGGTATGAGATAGGCCGAAAAACTGAAATCAAAATTTTAGTCCCGAATTCCGTTCATACTCGACCCGGGAAAGAATATTCCGAAAAAAATAGTAAAAATATTCAAAAAATTATAAAACCTCGTCCCGGCAATATTTTTATCCAAAACGGTATGAGATAGGCCGAAAAACTGAAATCAAAATTTTAGTCCCGAATTGCGTTCATACTCGACCCGGGCAAGAAAATTGAGAAAAAAATAGTAAAAAAATTCAAAAACCACTTCCCGGCAGTATTTTTAGCAAAAACGGGTTGAGATAGACCGAAAAAATGAAATCAAAATTTTAGTCCCGAATTTCGTTCATATTCTACCCCGGAAATAAAATTCCGAAAAAAATAGTAAAAAAATTCAAAAAATTATAAAACTACTTCCCGACATTATTTCTAGCCAAAACGGGATGAGATAGGCCGTAAAAATGAAATCAAAATTTTAGTCCCGAATTCCGTTCATACTCGACCCGGGAAAGAATATTCCGAAAAAAATAGTAAAAAAATTCAAAAAATTATAAAACATGAAACCTTCATTATTTTTAGCCAAAACGGGATGTGATAGACCGAAAAAATGAAATCAAAATTTTAGTCCCTAATTCCGTTCATACTCGACCCGGGCAAGAAAATTCCGAAAAAAATAGTAAAAAAATTCAAAAAATTAAAAAACCTCTTCCCGACATTATTTTTAGCCAAAACGGGATGAGATATGCCGAAAAACTGAAATCAAAATTTTAGTCCCGAATTCCGTTCATACTCGACCCGGGAAAGAATATTCCGAAAAAAATAGTAAAAAAATTCAAAAAATTATAAAACCTCTTCCCGGCATTATTTTTATCCAAAACGGGAGGAGATAGGCCGAAAAACTGAAATCAAAATTTTAGTCCCAAATTCCGTTCATACTCCACCCGGGAAAGAAAATTCCGAAAAATATAGTAAAAAAATTCAAAAAATTATAAAACATCCTCCCGGCATTATTTCTAGCAAAAACGGGATGAGATAGGCCGAAAAACTGAAATCAAAATTTTAGTCCCGAATTCGGTTCATACTCGACTCGGGCAAGAAAATTGCGAAAAAAATAGTAAAAAAATTCAAAAAATTAAAAAACCTAATCCCGGCATTGTTTTTAGCTAAAACGGGATGAGATAGGCCGAATAAATAAAATCGAAATTTTAGTCCCGAATTCCATTCATACTCGACCCGGGAGAGAAAATTCTGAAAAAAATAATATAAAAATTCAAAAAATTATAAAACATCCTCCCGGCATTATTTTTAGCCAAAACGGGATGAGATAGGCCGAAAAACGGAAATCAAAATTTTAGTCCCGAATTCCGTTCATACTCTACCCTGGAAAGAATATTCCGAAAAAAATAGTAAAAATATTCAAAAAATTATAAAACCTCTTCCCGGCAATATTTTTATCCAAAACGGTATGAGATAGGCCGAAAAACTGAAATCAAAATTTTAGTCCCGAATTCCGTTCATACTCGACCTGGGCAAGAAAATTGAGAAAAAAATAGTAAAAAAATTCAAAAAATTAAAAAACCTCATCCCGGCATTGTTTTTAGCCAAAACGGGATGAGATAGGCCGAAAAAGTGAAAACAAAATTTAAGTCCCAAATTCCGTTCAAACTCCACCCGGGCAAGAAAATTCCGAAAAAAATAATAAAAAAATTCAAAAAATTATAAAACATCCTCCCGGCATTGTTTTTAGCCAAAACGGGATGATATAGGCTGAAAAAATGAAATCAAAATTTTTGTCCCGAATTCCGTTCATACACGACCCGGGCAAGAAAATTCGGAAAAAAATAGTAAAAAAATTCAAAAATTTATAAAACCTCTTCCCGACATTATTTTTAGACAAAACGTGGGATGAGACAAGCCGAAAAACTGAAATCAAAATTTTAGTCCCAAATTCCGTTCATACTCGACCCGGGAAAGAATATTCCGAAAAAAATAGTAAAAAAATTCAAAAATTATAAAACCTCTTCCCGGCAGTATTTTTAGCAAAAACGGGTTGAGATAGACCGAAAAAATGAAATCAAAATTTTAGTCCCGAATTCCGTTCATATTCTACCCGGGAAATAAAATTACGAAAAAAATATTAAAAAAATTCAAAAAATTATAAAACTACTTTCCAACATTATTTCTAGCCAAAACGGGATGAGATAGGCCGTAAAAATGAAATCAAAATTTTAGTCCCGAATTCCGTTCATACTCGACCCGGGAGAGAAAATTCCGAAAAAAATAATATAAAAATTCAAAAAATTATAAAACATCCTCCCGGCATTATTTTTAGCCAAAACGGGATGAGATAGGCCGAAAAACGTAAATCAAAATTTTAGTCCCGAATTCCGTCCATACTCTACCCTGGAAAGAATATTCCGAAAAAAATAGTAAAAATATTCAAAAAATTATAAAAACTCTTCCCGGCAATATTTTTATCCAAAACGGTATGAGATAGGCCGAAAAACTGAAATCAAAATTTTAGTCCCGAATTCCGTTCATACTCGACCCGGACAAGAAAATTGAGAAAAAAATAATAAAAAAATTCAAAAAATTAAAAAACCTCTTCCCGGCAGTATTTTTAGCAAAAACGGGTTGAGATAGACCGAAAAAATGAAATCAAAATTTTAGTCCCGAATTCCGTTCATATTCTACCCCGGAAATAATATTCCGAAAAAAATAGTAAAAAAATTCAAAAAACTATAAAACTACTTCCCGACATTATTTCGAGCCAAAACGGGATGAGATAGGCCGTAAAAATGAAATCAAAATTTTAGTCCCAAATTCCGTTCATACTCGACCCGGGAAAGAATATTGCGAAAAAAATAGTAAAAAAATTCATAAAATTATAAAACCCCTTCCCGGCATTATTATGAGGTAGGACGAAAAAGAGAAAAAAAAAAAAATTTTAGTCCCAAATTCCGTACATACTCGACCCGGGAAAGAAAATTCCGAAAAAAATAGTAAAAAAATTAAAAAAATTATAAAACCGCTTCCCAGAATTATTTTTATTCAAAACGGGATGAGAGAGGCCGCAAAACTGAAATCAAAATTTTAGTCCAGAATTCCGGTCTTTCTCGACCCGGGAAAGAATATTCCGAAAAAAATAGTAAAAAAATTCAAAAAATTATAAAACCTCTTCCCGGCATTATTTTTAGCCAAAACGGGATGAGATAGGCCGAAAAACTGAAATCAAAATTTTAGTCCCGAATTCCGTTCATACTCGACCCGGGAAAGAATATTCCGAAAAAAATAGTAAAAATATTCAAACAATTATAAAACCTCGTCCCGGCAATATTTTTATCCAAAACGGTATGAGATAGGCCGAAAAACTGAAATCAAAATTTTAGTCCCGAATTCCGTTCATACTCGACCTGGGCAAGAAAATTGAGAAAAAAATAGTAAAAAAATTCAAAAAATTAAAAAACCTCATCCCGGCATTGTTTTTAGCCAAAACGGGATGAGATAGGCCGAAAAAGTGAAAACAAAATTTTAGTCCCAAATTCCGTTCATAATCCACCCGGGAAAGAAAATTCCGAAAAAAATAGTAAAAAAATTCAAAAACTTATAAAACATCCTCCCGGCATTATTTTTAGCAAAAACGAGATGAGATAGGCCGAAAAACAGAAATCAAAATTTTAGTCCCGAATTCGGTTCATACTCGACCCGGGCAAGAAAATTGCGAAAAAAATAGTAAAAAAATTCAAAAAATTAAAAAACCTAATCCCGGCATTGTTTTTAGCCAAAACGGGATGATATAGGCTGAAAAAATGAAATCAAAATTTTTGTCCCGAATTCCGTTCATATACGACCCGGGCAAGAAAATTCGGAAAAAAATAGTAAAAAAATTCAAAAATTTATAAAACCTCTTCCCGGCATTATTTTTAGACAAAACGGGGGATGAGACAGGCCGAAAAACTGAAATCAAAATTTTAGTCCCAAATTCCGTTCATACTCGACCCGGGAAAGAATATTCCGAAAAAAATAGTAAAAAAATTCAAAAATTATAAAACCTCTTCCCGGCAGTATTTTTAGCAAAAACGGGTTGAGATAGACCGAAAAAATGAAATCAAAATTTTAGTCCCGAATTCCGTTCATATTCTACCCGGGAAATAAAATTCCGAAAAAAATAGTAAAAAAATTCAAAAAATTATAAAACTACTTTCCAACATTATTTCTAGCCAAAACGGGATGAGATAGGCCGTAAAAATGAAATCAAAATTTTAGTCCCGAATTCCGTTCATACTCGACCCGGGAGAGAAAATTCCGAAAAAAATAATATAAAAATTCAAAAAACTATAAAACATCCTCCCGGCATTATTTTTATCCAAAACGGGATGAGATAGGCCGAAAAACGTAAATCAAAATTTTAGTCCCGAATTCCGTTCATACTCTACCCCGGAAAGAATATTCCGAAAAAAATAGTAAAAATATTCAAAAAATTATAAAACCTCTTCCCGGCAATATTTTTATCCAAAACGGTATGAGATAGGCCGAAAAACTGAAATCAAAATTTTAGTCCCGAATTCCGTTCATACTCGACCCGGGAAAGAATATTCCGAAAAAAATAGTAAAAATATTCAAAAAATTATAAAACCTCGTCCCGGCAATATTTTTATCCAAAACGGTATGAGATAGGCCGAAAAACTGAAATCAAAATTTTAGTCCCGAATTGCGTTCATACTCGACCCGGGCAAGAAAATTGAGAAAAAAATAGTAAAAAAATTCAAAAACCACTTCCCGGCAGTATTTTTAGCAAAAACGGGTTGAGATAGACCGAAAAAATGAAATCAAAATTTTAGTCCCGAATTTCGTTCATATTCTACCCCGGAAATAAAATTCCGAAAAAAATAGTAAAAAAATTCAAAAAATTATAAAACTACTTCCCGACATTATTTCTAGCCAAAACGGGATGAGATAGGCCGTAAAAATGAAATCAAAATTTTAGTCCCGAATTCCGTTCATACTCGACCCGGGAAAGAATATTCCGAAAAAAATAGTAAAAAAATTCATAAAATTATAAAACCCCTTCCCGGCATTATTTTTAGCCAAAACGGGATGAGGTAGGACGAAAAAGAGAAAAAAAAAAATTTTAGTCCCAAATTCAGTACATACTCGACCCGGGAAAGAAAATTCCGAAAAAAATAGTAAAAAAATTCAAAAAATTATAAAACCGCTTCCCAGAATTATTTTTATTGAAAACGGGATGAGATAGGCCGCAAAACTGAAATCAAAATTTTAGTCCAGAATTCCGGTCTTTCTCGACCCGGGAAAGAATATTCCAAAAAAAATAGTAAAAAAATTCAAAAAATTATAAAACCTCTTCCCGGCATTATTTTTAGCCAGAACGGGATGAGATAGGCCGAAAAACTGAAATCAAAATTTTAGTCCCGAATTCCGTTCATACTCGACCCGGGAAAGAATATTCCGAAAAAAATAGTAAAAATATTCAAAAAATTATAAAACCTCGTCCCGGCAATATTTTTATCCAAAACGGTATGAGATAGGCCGAAAAACTGAAATCAAAATTTTAGTCCCGAATTCCGTTCATACTCGACCCGGGCAAGAAAATTGAGAAAAAAATAGTAAAAAAATTCAAAAAATTAAAAAACCTCATCCCGGCATTGTTTTTAGCCAAAACGGGATGAGATAGGCCGAATAAATAAAATCAAATATTTAGTCCCGAATTCCGTTCATACTCGACCCAGGCAAGAAAATTCCGAAAAAAATAGTAAAAAAATTCAAAAAATTATAAAACATGAAACCGTCATTATTTTTAGCCAAAACGGGGTGTGATAGACTGAAAAAATGAAATTAAAATTTTAGTCCTTAATTCTGCTCATACTCGACCTGGGCAAGAAAATTTCGAAAAAAATAGTAAAAAAATTCAAAAAATTAAAAAACCTCATCCCGGCATTGTTTTTAGCCAAAACGGGATGAGATAGGCCGAAAAAGTGAAAACAAAATTTAAGTCCCAAATTCCGTTCAAACTCCACCCGGGCAAGAAAATTCCGAAAAAAATAATAAAAAAATTCAAAAAATTATAAAACATCCTCCCGGCATTGTTTTTAGCCAAAACGGGATGATATAGGCTGAAAAAATGAAATCAAAATTTTTGTCCCGAATTCCGTTCATACACGACCCGGGCAAGAAAATTCGGAAAAAAATAGTAAAAAAATTCAAAAATTTATAAAACCTCTTCCCGACATTATTTTTAGACAAAACGTGGGATGAGACAAGCCGAAAAACTGAAATCAAAATTTTAGTCCCAAATTCCGTTCATACTCGACCCGGGAAAGAATATTCCGAAAAAAATAGTAAAAAAATTCAAAAATTATAAAACCTCTTCCCGGCAGTATTTTTAGCAAAAACGGGTTGAGATAGACCGAAAAAATGAAATCAAAATTTTAGTCCCGAATTCCGTTCATATTCTACCCGGGAAATAAAATTACGAAAAAAATATTAAAAAAATTCAAAAAATTATAAAACTACTTTCCAACATTATTTCTAGCCAAAACGGGATGAGATAGGCCGTAAAAATGAAATCAAAATTTTAGTCCCGAATTCCGTTCATACTCGACCCGGGAGAGAAAATTCCGAAAAAAATAATATAAAAATTCAAAAAATTATAAAACATCCTCCCGGCATTATTTTTAGCCAAAACGGGATGAGATAGGCCGAAAAACGTAAATCAAAATTTTAGTCCCGAATTCCGTCCATACTCTACCCTGGAAAGAATATTCCGAAAAAAATAGTAAAAATATTCAAAAAATTATAAAAACTCTTCCCGGCAATATTTTTATCCAAAACGGTATGAGATAGGCCGAAAAACTGAAATCAAAATTTTAGTCCCGAATTCCGTTCATACTCGACCCGGACAAGAAAATTGAGAAAAAAATAGTAAAAAAATTCAAAAAATTAAAAAACCTCTTCCCGGCAGTATTTTTAGCAAAAACGGGTTGAGATAGACCGAAAAAATGAAATCAAAATTTTAGTCCCGAATTCCGTTCATATTATACCCCGGAAATAATATTCCGAAAAAAATAGTAAAAAAATTCAAAAAATTATAAAACTACTTCCCGACATTATTTCGAGCCAAAACGGGATGAGATAGGCCGTAAAAATGAAATCAAAATTTTAGTCCCAAATTCCGTTCATACTCGACCCGGGAAAGAATATTGCGAAAAAAATAGTAAAAAAATTCATAAAATTATAAAACCCCTTCCCGGCATTATTATGAGGTAGGACGAAAAAGAGAAAAAAAAAAAAATTTTACTCCCAAATTCCGTACATACTCGACCCGGGAAAGAAAATTCCGAAAAAAATAGTAAAAAAATTAAAAAAATTATAAAACCGCTTCCCAGAATTATTTTTATTCAAAACGGGATGAGAGAGGCCGCAAAACTGAAATCAAAATTTTAGTCCAGAATTCCGGTCTTTCTCGACCCGGGAAAGAATATTCCGAAAAAAATAGTAAAAATATTCAAACAATTATAAAACCTCGTCCCGGCAATATTTTTATCCAAAACG
This sequence comes from Quercus engelmannii, assembly GCA_029955605.1. Taxonomy (NCBI): domain Eukaryota; kingdom Viridiplantae; phylum Streptophyta; class Magnoliopsida; order Fagales; family Fagaceae; genus Quercus; species Quercus engelmannii. Next base: position 144,238 of record JARPSG010000030.1, on the reverse strand, counting down.
GTATGAGATAGGCCGAAAAACTGAAATCAAAATTTTAGTCCCGAATTCCGTTCATACTCGACCTGGGCAAGAAAATTGAGAAAAAAATAGTAAAAAAATTCAAAAAATTAAAAAACCTCATCCCGGCATTTTTTTTAGCCAAAACGGGATGAGATAGGCCGAAAAAGTGAAAACAAAATTTTAGTCCCAAATTCCGTTCATAATCCACACGGGAAAGAAAATTCCGAAAAAAATAGTAAAAAAATTCAAAAACTTATAAAACATCCTCCCGGCATTATTTTTAGCAAAAACGAGATGAGATAGGCCGAAAAACAGAAATCAAAATTTTAGTCCCGAATTCGGTTCATACTCGACCCGGGCAAGAAAATTGCGAAAAAAATAGTAAAAAAATTCAAAAAATTAAAAAACCTAATCCCGACATTGTTTTTAGCCAAAACGGGATGATATAGGCTGAAAAAATGAAATCAAAATTTTTGTCCCGAATTCCGTTCATATACGACCCGGGCAAGAAAATTCGGAAAAAAATAGTAAAAAAATTCAAAAATTTATAAAACCTCTTCCCGGCATTATTTTTAGACAAAACGGGGGATGAGACAGGCCGAAAAACTGAAATCAAAATTTTAGTCCCAAATTCCGTTCATACTCGACCCGGGAAAGAATATTCCGAAAAAAATAGTAAAAAAATTCAAAAATTATAAAACCTCTTCCCGGCAGTATTTTTAGCAAAAACGGGTTGAGATAGACCGAAAAAATGAAATCAAAATTTTAGTCCCGAATTCCGTTCATATTCTACCCGGGAAATAAAATTCCGAAAAAAATAGTAAAAAAATTCAAAAAATTATAAAACTACTTTCCAACATTATTTCTAGCCAAAACGGGATGAGATAGGGCGTAAAAATGAAATCAAAATTTTAGTCCCGAATTCCGTTCATACTCGACCCGGGAGAGAAAATTCCGAAAAAAATAATATAAAAATTCAAAAAACTATAAAACATCCTCCCGGCATTATTTTTATCCAAAACGGGATGAGATAGGCCGAAAAACGTAAATCAAAATTTTAGTCCCGAATTCCGTTCATACTCTACCCCGGGCAAGAAAATTGAGAAAAAAATAGTAAAAAAATTCAAAAAATTAAAAAACCTCATCCTGGCATTGTTTTTAGCCAAAACGGGATGAGATAGGCCGAATAAATTAAATCAAATATTTAGTCCCGAATTCCGTTCATACTCGACCCAGGCAAGAAAATTCCGAAAAAAATAGTAAAAAAATTCAAAAAATTATAAAACATGAAACCGTCATTATTTTTAGCCAAAACGGGGTGTGATAGACTGAAAAAATGAAATTAAAATTTTAGTCCCTAATTCCGTTCATACTCGACCTGGGCAAGAAAATTTCGAAAAAAATAGTAAAAAAGTTCAAAAAATTATAAAACATGAAAACGTCATTATTTTTAGCCAAAACGGGATGAGATAGGCCGAAAAAGTGAAAACAAAATTTTAGTCCCAAATTCCGTTCATACACCACCCGGGAAAGAAAATTCCGAAAAAAATAGTAAAAAAATTCAAAAAATTATAAAACATCCTCCCGGCATTATTTTTAGCAAAAACGCGATGAGATAGGCAGAAAAACTGAAATCAAAATTTTTGTCCCGAATTCGGTTCATACTCGACCCGGGCAAGAAAATACCGAAAAAAATAGTAAAAAAATTCAAAAAATTAAAAAACCTAGTCCCGACATTGTTTGTAGCCAAAACGGGATGATATAGGCTGAAAAAATGAAATCAAAATTTTAGTCCCGAATTCCGTTCATACACGACCCGGGCAAGAAAATTCCGAAAAAAATAGTGAAAAAATTCAAAAATTTATAAAACCTATTCCCAGCATATTTTTAGACAAAACGGGGGGTGAGATAGGCCGAAAAACTGAAATCAAAATTTTAGACCCAAATTCCGTTCATACTCGTCCCGGGAAAGAATATTCCGAAAAAAAAAAGTAAAAAAATTGAAAAAATTATAAAACCTCTTCCCGGCATTATTTTTAGCAAAAACGGGTTGAGATAGTCCGAAAAAATGAAATCAAAATTTTAGTCCCGAAATCCGTTCATATTCTACCCGGGAAAGAAAATTCCGAAAAAAATAGTAAAAAAATGCAAAAAATTATAAAACATCTTCCCGGAATTATTTTTATCCAAAACGGGATGAGATAGGCTGCAAAACTGAAATCAAAATTTTAGTCCAGAATTCCGGTCTTTCTCGACCCAGGAAAGAAAATTCCGAAAAAAATAGTAAAAAAATTCAAAAAATTATAAAACATCTTCCCGGAATTATTTTTATCCAAAACGGGATGAGATAGGCTGCAAAACTGAAATCAAAATTTTAGTCCAGAATTCCGGTCTTTCTCGATCCAGGAAAGAATATTCCGAAAAAAATAGTAAAAAAATTCAAAAAATTATAAAACCTCTTCCCGGAATTATTTTTATCCAAAACGGGATGAGATAGGCCGCAAAACTGAAACCAAAACCTTAGTCCAGAATTCCGGTCTTTCTCGACCCAGTAAAGAATATTCCGAAAAAAATAGTAAAAAAATTCAAAAAATTATAAAACCTCTTCCCGGCATTATTTTTAGCCAAAACGGGTTGAGATAGGCCGAAAAACTGAAATCAAAATTTTAGTCCCGAATTCCGTTCATACTCGACCCGGGAAAGAATATTCCGAAAAAAATAGTAAAAATATTCAAAAAATTATAAAACCTCGTCCCGGCAATATTTTTATCCAAAACGGTATGAGATTGGCCGAAAAACTGAAATCAAAATTTTAGTCCCGAATTCGGTTCATACTCCACCCGGGCAAGAAAATTGCGAAAAAAATAGTAAAAAAATTCAAAAAATTAAAAAACCTAATCCCGGCATTGTTTCTAGCCAAAACGGGATGATATAGGCTGAAAAAATGAAATCAAAATTTTAGTCCCGAATTCCGCTCATACACGACCCGGGCAAGAAAATTCGGAAAAAAATAGTAAAAAAATTCAAAAATTTATAAAACCTCTTCCCGGCATTATTTTTAGACAAAATGGGGGATGAGATAGGCCGAAAAACTGAAATCAAAATTTTAGTCCCAAATTCCGTTCATACTCGACCCGGGAAAGAATATTCCGAAAAAAATAGTAAAAAAATTCAAAAAATTATAAAACATGAAACCGTCATTATTTTTAGCCAAAACGGGATGTGATAGGCCGAAAAAATGAAATCAAAATTTTAGTCCCTCATTCCGTTCATACTCGACCCGAGCAAGAAAATTCCGAAAAAAATAGTAAAAAAATAAAAAAAATTATAAAACATGAAACCGTCATTATTTTTTGCCACAACGGGATGAGATAGACCGAAAAAGTGAAAACAAAATTTTAGTCCCAAATTCCGTTCATACTCCACCCGGGAAAGAAAATTCCGAAAAAAATAGTAAAAAAATTCAAAAAATTATAAAACATCCTCCCGGCATTTTTTTTAGCAAAAACGCGATGAGATAGGCAGAAAAACTGAAATCAAAATTTTTGTCCCGAATTCGGTTCATACTCGATCCGGGCAAGAAAATACCGAAAAAAATAGTAAAAAAATTCAAAAAATTAAAAAACCTAATCCCGACATTGTTTGTAGCCAAAACGGGATGATATAGGCTGAAAAAATGAAATCAAAATTTTAGTCCCGAATTCCGTTCATACACGACCCGGGCAAGAAAATTCCGAAAAAAATAGTGAAAAAATTCAAAAATTTATAAAACCTATTCCCAGCATATTTTTAGACAAAACGGGGGGTGAGATAGGCCGAAAAACTGAAATCAAAATTTTAGACCCAAATTCCGTTCATACTCGCCCCGGGAAAGAATATTCCGAAAAAAAAAAGTAAAAAAATTGAAAAAATTATAAAACCTCTTCCCGGCATTATTTTTAGCAAAAACGGGTTGAGCTAGACCGAAAAAATGAAATCAAAATTTTAGTCCCGAAATCCGTTCATATTCTACCCGGGAAAGAAAATTCCGAAAAAAATAGTAAAAAAATGCAAAAAATTATAAAACATCTTCCCGGAATTATTTTTATCCAAAACGGGATGAGATAGGCTGCAAAACTGAAATCAAAATTTTAGTCCAGAATTCCGGTCTTTCTCGACCCAGGAAAGAAAATTCCGAAAAAAATAGTAAAAAAATTCAAAAAATTATAAAACATCTTCCCGGAATTATTTTTATCCAAAACGGGATGAGATAGGCTGCAAAACTGAAATCAAAATTTTAGTCCAGAATTCCGGTCTTTCTCGACCCAGGAAAGAATATTCCGAAAAAAATAGTAAAAAAATTCAAAAAATTATAAAACATCTTCCCGGAATTATTTTTATCCAAAACGGGATGAGATAGGCTGCAAAACTGAAATCAAAATTTTAGTCCAGAATTCCGGTCTTTCTCGACCCAGGAAAGAATATTCCGAAAAAAATAGTAAAAAAATTCAAAAAATTATAAAACCTCTTCCCGGCATTATTTTTAGCCAAAACGGGATGAGATAGGCCGAAAAACGGAAATCAAAATTTTAGTCCCGAATTCCGTTCATCCTCTACCCTGGAAAGAATATTCCGAAAAAAATAGTAAAAATATTCAAAAAATTATAAAACCTCTTCACGGCAATTTTTTTATCCAAAACGGTATGAGTTAGGCCGAAAAACTGAAATCAAAATTTTAGTTCCGAATTCCGTTCATACTCGACCCGGGCAAGAGAATTGAGAAAAAAATAGTAAAAAAATTCAAAAAATTAAAAAACCTCATCCCGGCATTGTTTTTAGCCAAAACGGGATGAGACAGGCCGAAAAAATAAAATCAAAATTTTAGTCCCGAATTCCGTTCATACACGACCCGGGCAAGAAAATTCGGAAAAAAATAGTAAAAAAATTCAAAAATTTATAAAACCTCTTCCCGGCATTATTTTTAGACAAAACGGGGGATGGGATAGGCCGAAAAACTGAAATCAAAATTTTAGCCCCAAATTCCGTTCATACTCGACCCAGGAAAGAATATTCCGAAAAAAATAGTAAAAAAATTCAAAAAATTATAAAACTACTTTCCAACATTATTTCTAGCCAAAACGGGATGAGATAGGGCGTAAAAATGAAATCAAAATTTTAGTCCCGAATTCCGTTCATACTCGACCCGGGAGAGAAAATTCCGAAAAAAATAATATAAAAATTCAAAAAACTATAAAACATCCTCCCGGCATTATTTTTATCCAAAACGGGATGAGATAGGCCGAAAAACGTAAATCAAAATTTTAGTCCCGAATTCCGTTCATACTCTACCCCGGGCAAGAAAATTGAGAAAAAAATAGTAAAAAAATTCAAAAAATTAAAAAACCTCATCCTGGCATTGTTTTTAGCCAAAACGGGATGAGATAGGCCGAATAAATTAAATCAAATATTTAGTCCCGAATTCCGTTCATACTCGACCCAGGCAAGAAAATTCCGAAAAAAATAGTAAAAAAATTCAAAAAATTATAAAACATGAAACCGTCATTATTTTTAGCCAAAACGGGGTGTGATAGACTGAAAAAATGAAATTAAAATTTTAGTCCCTAATTCCGTTCATACTCGACCTGGGCAAGAAAATTTCGAAAAAAATAGTAAAAAAGTTCAAAAAATTATAAAACATGAAAACGTCATTATTTTTAGCCAAAACGGGATGAGATAGGCCGAAAAAGTGAAAACAAAATTTTAGTCCCAAATTCCGTTCATACACCACCCGGGAAAGAAAATTCCGAAAAAAATAGTAAAAAAATTCAAAAAATTATAAAACATCCTCCCGGCATTATTTTTAGCAAAAACGCGATGAGATAGGCAGAAAAACTGAAATCAAAATTTTTGTCCCGAATTCGGTTCATACTCGACCCGGGCAAGAAAATACCGAAAAAAATAGTAAAAAAATTCAAAAAATTAAAAAACCTAGTCCCGACATTGTTTGTAGCCAAAACGGGATGATATAGGCTGAAAAAATGAAATCAAAATTTTAGTCCCGAATTCCGTTCATACACGACCCGGGCAAGAAAATTCCGAAAAAAATAGTGAAAAAATTCAAAAATTTATAAAACCTATTCCCAGCATATTTTTAGACAAAACGGGGGGTGAGATAGGCCGAAAAACTGAAATCAAAATTTTAGACCCAAATTCCGTTCATACTCGTCCCGGGAAAGAATATTCCGAAAAAAAAAAGTAAAAAAATTGAAAAAATTATAAAACCTCTTCCCGGCATTATTTTTAGCAAAAACGGGTTGAGATAGTCCGAAAAAATGAAATCAAAATTTTAGTCCCGAAATCCGTTCATATTCTACCAGGGAAAGAAAATTCCGAAAAAAATAGTAAAAAAATGCAAAAAATTATAAAACATCTTCCCGGAATTATTTTTATCCAAAACGGGATGAGATAGGCTGCAAAACTGAAATCAAAATTTTAGTCCAGAATTCCGGTCTTTCTCGACCCAGGAAAGAAAATTCCGAAAAAAATAGTAAAAAAATTCAAAAAATTATAAAACATCTTCCCGGAATTATTTTTATCCAAAACGGGATGAGATAGGCTGCAAAACTGAAATCAAAATTTTAGTCCAGAATTCCGGTCTTTCTCGATCCAGGAAAGAATATTCCGAAAAAAATAGTAAAAAAATTCAAAAAATTATAAAACCTCTTCCCGGAATTATTTTTATCCAAAACGGGATGAGATAGGCCGCAAAACTGAAACCAAAACCTTAGTCCAGAATTCCGGTCTTTCTCGACCCAGTAAAGAATATTCCGAAAAAAATAGTAAAAAAATTCAAAAAATTATAAAACCTCTTCCCGGCATTATTTTTAGCCAAAACGGGTTGAGATAGGCCGAAAAACTGAAATCAAAATTTTAGTCCCGAATTCCGTTCATACTCGACCCGGGAAAGAATATTCCGAAAAAAATAGTAAAAATATTCAAAAAATTATAAAACCTCGTCCCGGCAATATTTTTATCCAAAACGGTATGAGATTGGCCGAAAAACTGAAATCAAAATTTTAGTCCCGAATTCGGTTCATACTCCACCCGGGCAAGAAAATTGCGAAAAAAATAGTAAAAAAATTCAAAAAATTAAAAAACCTAATCCCGGCATTGTTTCTAGCCAAAACGGGATGATATAGGCTGAAAAAATGAAATCAAAATTTTAGTCCCGAATTCCGCTCATACACGACCCGGGCAAGAAAATTCGGAAAAAAATAGTAAAAAAATTCAAAAATTTATAAAACCTCTTCCCGGCATTATTTTTAGACAAAATGGGGGATGAGATAGGCCGAAAAACTGAAATCAAAATTTTAGTCCCTAATTCCGTTCATACTCGACCTGGGCAAGAAAATTTCGAAAAAAATAGTAAAAAAGTTCAAAAAATTATAAAACATGAAAACGTCATTATTTTTAGCCAAAACGGGATGAGATAGGCCGAAAAAGTGAAAACAAAATTTTAGTCCCAAATTCCGTTCATACACCACCCGGGAAAGAAAATTCCGAAAAAAATAGTAAAAAAATTCAAAAAATTATAAAACATCCTCCCGGCATTATTTTTAGCAAAAACGCGATGAGATAGGCAGAAAAACTGAAATCAAAATTTTTGTCCCGAATTCGGTTCATACTCGACCCGGGCAAGAAAATACCGAAAAAAATAGTAAAAAAATTCAAAAAATTAAAAAACCTAGTCCCGACATTGTTTGTAGCCAAAACGGGATGATATAGGCTGAAAAAGTGAAAACAAAATTTTAGTCCCAAATTCCGTTCATACACCACCCGGGAAAGAAAATTCCGAAAAAAATAGTAAAAAAATTCAAAAAATTATAAAACATCCTCCCGGCATTATTTTTAGCAAAAACGAGATGAGATAGGCCGAAAAACAGAAATCAAAATTTTAGTCCCGAATTCGGTTCATACTCGACCCGGGCAAGAAAATTGCGAAAAAAATAGTAAAAAAATTCAAAAAATTAAAAAACCTAATCCCGACATTGTTTTTAGCCAAAACGGGATGATATAGGCTGAAAAAATGAAATCAAAATTTTTGTCCCGAATTCCGTTCATATACGACCCGGGCAAGAAAATTCGGAAAAAAATAGTAAAAAAATTCAAAAATTTATAAAACCTCTTCCCGGCATTATTTTTAGACAAAACGGGGGATGAGACAGGCCGAAAAACTGAAATCAAAATTTTAGTCCCAAATTCCGTTCATACTCGACCCGGGAAAGAATATTCCGAAAAAAATAGTAAAAAAATTCAAAAATTATAAAACCTCTTCCCTGCAGTATTTTTAGCAAAAACGGGTTGAGATAGACCGAAAAAATGAAATCAAAATTTTAGTCCCGAATTCCGTTCATATTCTACCCGGGAAATAAAATTCCGAAAAAAATAGTAAAAAAATTCAAAAAATTATAAAACTACTTTCCAACATTATTTCTAGCCAAAACGGGATGAGATAGGGCGTAAAAATGAAATCAAAATTTTAGTCCCGAATTCCGTTCATACTCGACCCGGGAGAGAAAATTCCGAAAAAAATAATATAAAAATTCAAAAAACTATAAAACATCCTCCCGGCATTATTTTTATCCAAAACGGGATGAGATAGGCCGAAAAACGTAAATCAAAATTTTAGTCCCGAATTCCGTTCATACTCTACCCCGGGCAAGAAAATTGAGAAAAAAATAGTAAAAAAATTCAAAAAATTAAAAAACCTCATCCTGGCATTGTTTTTAGCCAAAACGGGATGAGATAGGCCGAATAAATTAAATCAAATATTTAGTCCCGAATTCCGTTCATACTCGACCCAGGCAAGAAAATTCCGAAAAAAATAGTAAAAAAATTCAAAAAATTATAAAACATGAAACCGTCATTATTTTTAGCCAAAACGGGGTGTGATAGACTGAAAAAATGAAATTAAAATTTTAGTCCCTAATTCCGTTCATACTCGACCTGGGCAAGAAAATTTCGAAAAAAATAGTAAAAAAGTTCAAAAAATTATAAAACATGAAAACGTCATTATTTTTAGCCAAAACGGGATGAGATAGGCCGAAAAAGTGAAAACAAAATTTTAGTCCCAAATTCCGTTCATACACCACCCGGGAAAGAAAATTCCGAAAAAAATAGTAAAAAAATTCATAAAATTATAAAACCCCTTCCCGGCATTATTTTTAGCCAAAACGGGATGAGGTAGGACGAAAAAGAGGAAAAAAAATTTTAGTCCCAAATTCCGTACATACTCGACCCGGGAAAGAAAATTCCGAAAAAAATAGTAAAAAAATTCAAAAAATTATAAAACCGCTTCCCCGAATTATTTTTATCCAAAACGGGATGAGATAGGCCGCAAAACTGAAATCAAAATTTTAGTCCAGAATTCCGGTCTTTCTCGACCCGGGAAAGAATATTCCGAAAAAAATAGTAAAAAAATTCAAAAAATTATAAAACCTCTTCCCGGCATTATTTTTAGCCAAAACGGGATGAGATAGGCCGAAAAACGGAAATCAAAATTTTAGTCCCGAATTCCGTTCATCCTCTACCCTGGAAAGAATATTCCGAAAAAAATAGTAAAAATTTATAAAACCTCTTCCCGGCAATATTTTTATCCAAAACGGTATGAGATAGGCCGAAAAACTGAAATCAAAATTTTAGTCCCGAATTCCGTTCATACTCGACCCGGGCAAGAGAATTGAGAAAAAAATAGTAAAAAAATTCAAAAAATTAAAAAACCTCATCCCGGCATTGTTTTTAGCCAAAACGGGATGAGATAGGCCGAAAAAATAAAATCAAAATTTTAGTCTCGAATTCCGTTCATAAACGACCCGGGCAAGAAAATTCGGAAAAAAATAGTAAAAAAATTCAAAAATTTATAAAACCTCTTCCCGGCATTATTTTTAGACAAAACGGGGGATGGGATAGGCCGAAAAACTGAAATCAAAATTTTAGTCCCAAATTCCGTTCATACTCGACCCGGGAAAGAATATTCCGAAAAAAATAGTAAAAAAATTCAAAAAATTATAAAACCTCTTCCCGGCAGTATTTTTAGCAAAAACGGGTTGAGATAGACGAAAAAAATGAAATCAAAATTTTAGTCCCGAATTCCGTTCATATTCTACCCGGGAAATAAAATTCCGAAAAAAATAGTAAAAAAATTCAAAAAATTATAGAACTACTTACCGACATTATTTCTAGCCAAAACGGGATGAGATAGGCCGTAAAAATGAAATCAAAATTTTAGTCCCGAATTCCGTTCATACTCGACCCGGGAAAGAATATTCCGAAAAAAATAGTAAAAAATTTCTTAAAATTATAAAACCCCTTCCCGGCATTATTTTTAGCCAAAACGGGATGAGGTAGGACGAAAAAAAGAAAAAAAAAAAATTTAGTCCCAAATTCCGTACATACTCGACCCGGGAAAGAAAATTCCGAAAAAAATAGTAAAAAAATTCAAAAAATTATAAAACCGCTTCCCCGAATTATTTTTATCCAAAACAGGATGAGATAGGCCGCAAAACTGAAATCAAAATTTTAGTCCAGAATTCCGGTCTTTCTCGACCCAGGAAAGAATATTCCGAAAAAAATAGTAAAAAAATTCAAAAAATTATAAAACCTCTTCCCGGCATTATTTTTAGCCAAAACGGGATGAGATAGACCGAAAAACTGAAATCAAAATTTTAGTCCCGAATTCCGTTCATACTCAACCCGGGAAAGAATATTCCGAAAAAAAATAGTAAAAATTTTCTAAAAATTATAAAACCTCGTCCCGGCAATATTTTTATCCAAAACGGTATGAGATAGGCCGAAAAACTGAAATCAAAATTTTAGTACCGAATTCCGTTCATACTCGACCCGAGCAAGAAAATTCCGAGAAATATAGTAAAAAAATTCAAAAAATTATAAAACATCCTCCCGGCATTATTTTTAGCAAAAACGGGATGAGATAGGCAGAAAAACTGAAATTAAAATTTTAGTCCCGAATTCGGTTCATACTCGACCCAGGCAAGAAAATTGCGAAAAAAATAGTAAAAAAATTCAAAAAATTAAAAAACCTAATCCCGGCATTGTTTTTAGCCAAAACGGGATGATATAGGCTGAAAAAATGAAATCAAAATTTTAGTCCCGAATTCCGTTCATACACGACCCGGGCAAGAAAATTCCGAAAAAAACAGTGAAAAATTCAAAAATTTATAAAACCTCTTCCCGGCATATTTTTAGAAAAAACGGGGGATGAGATAGGCCGAAAAACTGAAATCAAAATTTTAGTCCCAAATTCCGTTCATACTCGACCCGGGAAAGAATCATCCGAAAAAAAATGTAAAAAAATTCAAAAAATTATCAAACCTCTTCCCGGCATTATTTTTAGCAAAAACGGGTTGAGATAGAACGAAAAAATGAAATCAAAATTTTAGTCCCGAATTCCGTTCATATTCTACCCGGGAAATAAAATTCCGAAAAAAATTGTAAAAAAATTTAAAAAATTATAAAACTACTTGCCGACATTATTTTTAGCCAAAACGGGATGAGATAGGCCGTAAAAATGAAATCAAAATTTTAGTCCCGAATTCCGTTCAGACTCGACCCGGGAAAGAATATTCCGAAAAAAATAGTAAAAAAATTCATAAAATTATAAAACCCCTTCCCGGCATTATGTTTAGCCAAAACGGGATGAGGTAGGACGAAAAAGAGAAAAAAAAAATTTAGTCCCAAATTCCGTACATACTCGACCCGGGAAAGAAAATTCCGAAAAAAATAGTAAAAAAATTCAAAAAATTATAAAACCTCTTCCCGGAATTATTTTTATTCAAAACGGGATGAGATAGGCCGAAAAACTGAAATCAAAATTTTAGTCCCGAATTCCGGTCTTTCTCGACCCGGGAAAGAATATTCCGAAAAAAATAGTAAAAAAATTCAAAAAATTATAAAACCTCTTCCTGGCATTATTTTTAGCCAAAACGGGATGAGATAGGCCGAAAAACTGAAATCAAAATTTTAGTCCCGAATTCCGTTCATACTCGACCCGGGAGAGAAAATTCCGAAAAAAATAATATAAAAATTCAAAAAATTATAAAACTTCCTTCCGGCATTATTTTTAGCCAAAACGGGATGAGATAGGCCGAAAAACGGAAATCAAAATTTTAGTCCCGAATTTCGTTCATACTCTACCCTGGAAAGAATATTCCGAAAAAAATAGTAAAAATATTCAAAAAATTATAGAACCTCTTCCCGACAATATTTTTATCCAAAACGGTATGAGATAGGCAGAAAAACTGAAATCAAAATTTTAGTCCCGAATTCCGTTCATACTCGACCCGGTCAAGAAAATTGAGAAAAAAATTGTAAAAAAATTCAAAAAATTGAAAAACCTCATCCCGGCATTGTTTTTTGCCAAAACGGGATGAGATAGGCCGAAAAAATAAAATCAAAATTTTAGTCCCGAATTCCGTTCATACTCGACCCGGGCAAGAAAATTCCGAAAAAAATAGTAAAAAAATTCAAAAAATTATAAAACATGAAACCTTCATTATTTTTAGCCAAAACGGGATGTGATAGACCGAAAAAATGAAATCAAAATTTTAGTCCCTAATTCCGTTCATACTCGACCCGGGCAAGAAAATTCCGAAAAAAATAGTAAAAAAATTCAAAAAATTAAAAAACCTCTTCCCGACATTATTTTTAGCCAAAACGGGATGAGATATGCCGAAAAACTGAAATCAAAATTTTAGTCCCGAATTCCGTTCATACTCGACCCGGGAAAGAATATTCCGAAAAAAATAGTAAAAAAATTCAAAAAATTATAAAACCTCTTCCCGGCATTATTTTTATCCAAAACGGGAGGAGATAGGCCGAAAAACTGAAATCAAAATTTTAGTCCCAAATTCCGTTCATACTCCACCCGGGAAAGAAAATTCCGAAAAATATAGTAAAAAAATTCAAAAAATTATAAAACATCCTCCCGGCATTATTTCTAGCAAAAACGGGATGAGATAGGCCGAAAAACTGAAATCAAAATTTTAGTCCTGAATTCGGTTCATACTCGACTCGGGCAAGAAAATTGCGAAAAAAATAGTAAAAAAATTCAAAAAATTAAAAAACCTAATCCCGGCATTGTTTTTAGCTAAAACGGGATGAGATAGGCCGAATAAATAAAATCGAAATTTTAGTCCCGAATTCCATTCATACTCGACCCGGGAGAGAAAATTCCGAAAAAAATAATATAAAAATTCAAAAAATTATAAAACATCCTCCCGGCATTATTTTTAGCCAAAACGGGATGAGATAGGCCGAAAAACGGAAATCAAAATTTTAGTCCCGAATTCCGTTCATACTCTACCCTGGAAAGAATATTCCGAAAAAAATAGTAAAAATATTCAAAAAATTATAAAACCTCTTCCCGGCAATATTTTTATCCAAAACGGTATGAGATAGGCCGAACAACTGAAATCAAAATTTTAGTCCCGAATTCCGTTCATACTCGACCTGGGCAAGAAAATTGAGAAAAAAATAGTAAAAAAATTCAAAAAATTAAAAAACCTCATCCCGGCATTGTTTTTAGCCAAAACGGGATGAGATAGGCCGAAAAAGTGAAAACAAAATTTAAGTCCCAAATTCCGTTCAAACTCCACCCGGGCAAGAAAATTCCGAAAAAAATAATAAAAAAATTCAAAAAATTATAAAACATCCTCCCGGCATTGTTTTTAGCCAAAACGGGATGATATAGGCTGAAAAAATGAAATCAAAATTTTTGTCCCGAATTCCGTTCATACACGACCCGGGCAAGAAAATTCGGAAAAAAATAGTAAAAAAATTCAAAAATTTATAAAACCTCTTCCCGACATTATTTTTAGACAAAACGTGGGATGAGACAGGCCGAAAAACTGAAATCAAAATTTTAGTCCCAAATTCCGTTCATACTCGACCCGGGAAAGAATATTCCGAAAAAAATAGTAAAAAAATTCAAAAATTATAAAACCTCTTCCCGGCAGTATTTTTAGCAAAAACGGGTTGAGATAGACCGAAAAAATGAAATCAAAATTTTAGTCCCGAATTCCGTTCATATTCTACCCGGGAAATAAAATTACGAAAAAAATATTAAAAAAATTCAAAAAATTATAAAACTACTTTCCAACATTATTTCTAGCCAAAACGGGATGAGATAGGCCGTAAAAATGAAATCAAAATTTTAGTCCCGAATTCCGTTCATACTCGACCCGGGAGAGAAAATTCCGAAAAAAATAATATAAAAATTCAAAAAATTATAAAACATCCTCCCGGCATTATTTTTAGCCAAAACGGGATGAGATAGGCCGAAAAACGTAAATCAAAATTTTAGTCCCGAATTCCGTCCATACTCTACCCTGGAAAGAATATTCCGAAAAAAATAGTAAAAATATTCAAAAAATTATAAAAACTCTTCCCGGCAATATTTTTATCCAAAACGGTATGAGATAGGCCGAAAAACTGAAATCAAAATTTTAGTCCCGAATTCCGTCCATACTCGACCTGGACAAGAAAATTGAGAAAAAAATAATAAAAAAATTCAAAAAATTAAAAAACCTCTTCCCGGCAGTATTTTTAGCAAAAACGGGTTGAGATAGACCGAAAAAATGAAATCAAAATTTTAGTCCCGAATTCCGTTCATATTCTACCCCGGAAATAATATTCCGAAAAAAATAGTAAAAAAATTCAAAAAATTATAAAACTACTTCCCGACATTATTTCGAGCCAAAACGGGATGAGATAGGCCGTAAAAATGAAATCAAAATTTTAGTCCCAAATTCCGTTCATACTCGACCCGGGAAAGAATATTGCGAAAAAAATAGTAAAAAAATTCATAAAATTATAAAACCCCTTCCCGGCATTATTATGAGGTAGGACGAAAAAGAGAAAAAAAAAAAAATTTTAGTCCCAAATTCCGTACATACTCGACCCGGGAAAGAAAATTCCGAAAAAAATAGTAAAAAAATTAAAAAAATTATAAAACCGCTTCCCAGAATTATTTTTATTCAAAACGGGATGAGAGAGGCCGCAAAACTGAAATCAAAATTTTAGTCCAGAATTCCGGTCTTTCTCGACCCGGGAAAGAATATTCCGAAAAAAATAGTAAAAAAATTCAAAAAATTATAAAACCTCTTCCCGGCATTATTTTTAGCCAAAACGGGATGAGATAGGCCGAAAAACTGAAATCAAAATTTTAGTCCCGAATTCCGTTCATACTCGACCCGGGAAAGAATATTCCGAAAAAAATAGTAAAAATATTCAAACAATTATAAAACCTCGTCCCGGCAATATTTTTATCCAAAACGGTATGAGATAGGCCGAAAAACTGAAATCAAAATTTTAGTCCCGAATTCCGTTCATACTCGACCTGGGCAAGAAAATTGAGAAAAAAATAGTAAAAAAATTCAAAAAATTAAAAAACCTCATCCCGGCATTGTTTTTAGCCAAAACGGGATGAGATAGGCCGAAAAAGTGAAAACAAAATTTTAGTCCCAAATTCCGTTCATAATCCACCCGGGAAAGAAAATTCCGAAAAAAATAGTAAAAAAATTCAAAAACTTATAAAACATCCTCCCGGCATTATTTTTAGCAAAAACGAGATGAGATAGGCCGAAAAACAGAAATCAAAATTTTAGTCCCGAATTCGGTTCATACTCGACCCGGGCAAGAAAATTGCGAAAAAAATAGTAAAAAAATTCAAAAAATTAAAAAACCTAATCCCGGCATTGTTTTTAGCCAAAACGGGATGATATAGGCTGAAAAAATGAAATCAAAATTTTTGTCCCGAATTCCGTTCATATACGACCCGGGCAAGAAAATTCGGAAAAAAATAGTAAAAAAATTCAAAAATTTATAAAACCTCTTCCCGGCATTATTTTTAGACAAAACGGGGGATGAGACAGGCCGAAAAACTGAAATCAAAATTTTAGTCCCAAATTCCGTTCATACTCGACCCGGGAAAGAATATTCCGAAAAAAATAGTAAAAAAATTCAAAAATTATAAAACCTCTTCCCGGCAGTATTTTTAGCAAAAACGGGTTGAGATAGACCGAAAAAATGAAATCAAAATTTTAGTCCCGAATTCCGTTCATATTCTACCCGGGAAATAAAATTCCGAAAAAAATAGTAAAAAAATTCAAAAAATTATAAAACTACTTTCCAACATTATTTCTAGCCAAAACGGGATGAGATAGGCCGTAAAAATGAAATCAAAATTTTAGTCCCGAATTCCGTTCATACTCGACCCGGGAGAGAAAATTCCGAAAAAAATAATATAAAAATTCAAAAAACTATAAAACATCCTCCCGGCATTATTTTTATCCAAAACGGGATGAGATAGGCCGAAAAACGTAAATCAAAATTTTAGTCCCGAATTCCGCTCATACTCTACCCCGGAAAGAATATTCTGAAAAAAATAGTAAAAATATTCAAAAAATTATAAAACCTCTTCCCGGCAATATTTTTATCCAAAACGGTATGAGATAGGCCGAAAAACTGAAATCAAAATTTTAGTCCCGAATTCCGTTCATACTCGACCCGGGAAAGAATATTCCGAAAAAAATAGTAAAAATATTCAAAAAATTATAAAACCTCTTCCCGGCAATATTTTTATCCAAAACGGTATGAGATAGGCCGAAAAACTGAAATCAAAATTTTAGTCCCGAATTCCGTTCATACTCGACCTGGGCAAGAAAATTGAGAAAAAAATAGTAAAAAAATTCAAAAAATTAAAAAACCTCATCCCGGCATTGTTTTTAGCCAAAACGGGATGAGATAGGCCGAAAAAGTGAAAACAAAATTTAAGTCCCAAATTCCGTTCAAACTCCACCCGGGCAAGAAAATTCCGAAAAAAATAATAAAAAAATTCAAAAAATTATAAAACATCCTCCCGGCATTGTTTTTAGCCAAAACGGGATGATATAGGCTGAAAAAATGAAATCAAAATTTTTGTCCCGAATTCCGTTCATACACGACCCGGGCAAGAAAATTCGGAAAAAAATAGTAAAAAAATTCAAAAATTTATAAAACCTCTTCCCGACATTATTTTTAGACAAAACGTGGGATGAGACAGGCCGAAAAACTGAAATCAAAATTTTAGTCCCAAATTCCGTTCATACTCGACCCGGGAAAGAATATTCCGAAAAAAATAGTAAAAAAATTCAAAAATTATAAAACCTCTTCCCGGCAGTATTTTTAGCAAAAACGGGTTGAGATAGACCGAAAAAATGAAATCAAAATTTTAGTCCCGAATTCCGTTCATATTCTACCCGGGAAATAAAATTACGAAAAAAATATTAAAAAAATTCAAAAAATTATAAAACTACTTTCCAACATTATTTCTAGCCAAAACGGGATGAGATAGGCCGTAAAAATGAAATCAAAATTTTAGTCCCGAATTCCGTTCATACTCGACCCGGGAGAGAAAATTCCGAAAAAAATAATATAAAAATTCAAAAAATTATAAAACATCCTCCCGGCATTATTTTTAGCCAAAACGGGATGAGATAGGCCGAAAAACGTAAATCAAAATTTTAGTCCCGAATTCCGTCCATACTCTACCCTGGAAAGAATATTCCGAAAAAAATAGTAAAAATATTCAAAAAATTATAAAAACTCTTCCCGGCAATATTTTTATCCAAAACGGTATGAGATAGGCCGAAAAACTGAAATCAAAATTTTAGTCCCGAATTCCGTTCATACTCGACCTGGACAAGAAAATTGAGAAAAAAATAATAAAAAAATTCAAAAAATTAAAAAACCTCTTCCCGGCAGTATTTTTAGCAAAAACGGGTTGAGATAGACCGAAAAAATGAAATCAAAATTTTAGTCCCGAATTCCGTTCATATTCTACCCCGGAAATAATATTCCGAAAAAAATAGTAAAAAAATTCAAAAAATTATAAAACTACTTCCCGACATTATTTCGAGCCAAAACGGGATGAGATAGGCCGTAAAAATGAAATCAAAATTTTAGTCCCAAATTCCGTTCATACTCGACCCGGGAAAGAATATTGCGAAAAAAATAGTAAAAAAATTCATAAAATTATAAAACCCCTTCCCGGCATTATTATGAGGTAGGACGAAAAAGAGAAAAAAAAAAAAATTTTAGTCCCAAATTCCGTACATACTCGACCCGGGAAAGAAAATTCCGAAAAAAATAGTAAAAAAATTAAAAAAATTATAAAACCGCTTCCCAGAATTATTTTTATTCAAAACGGGATGAGAGAGGCCGCAAAACTGAAATCAAAATTTTAGTCCAGAATTCCGGTCTTTCTCGACCCGGGAAAGAATATTCCGAAAAAAATAGTAAAAAAATTCAAAAAATTATAAAACCTCTTCCCGGCATTATTTTTAGCCAAAACGGGATGAGATAGGCCGAAAAACTGAAATCAAAATTTTAGTCCCGAATTCCGTTCATACTCGACCCGGGAAAGAATATTCCGAAAAAAATAGTAAAAATATTCAAACAATTATAAAACCTCGTCCCGGCAATATTTTTATCCAAAACGGTATGAGATAGGCCGAAAAACTGAAATCAAAATTTTAGTCCCGAATTCCGTTCATACTCGACCTGGGCAAGAAAATTGAGAAAAAAATAGTAAAAAAATTCAAAAAATTAAAAAACCTCATCCCGGCATTGTTTTTAGCCAAAACGGGATGAGATAGGCCGAAAAAGTGAAAACAAAATTTTAGTCCCAAATTCCGTTCATAATCCACCCGGGAAAGAAAATTCCGAAAAAAATAGTAAAAAAATTCAAAAACTTATAAAACATCCTCCCGGCATTATTTTTAGCAAAAACGAGATGAGATAGGCCGAAAAACAGAAATCAAAATTTTAGTCCCGAATTCGGTTCATACTCGACCCGGGCAAGAAAATTGCGAAAAAAATAGTAAAAAAATTCAAAAAATTAAAAAACCTAATCCCGGCATTGTTTTTAGCCAAAACGGGATGATATAGGCTGAAAAAATGAAATCAAAATTTTTGTCCCGAATTCCGTTCATATACGACCCGGGCAAGAAAATTCGGAAAAAAATAGTAAAAAAATTCAAAAATTTATAAAACCTCTTCCCGGCATTATTTTTAGACAAAACGGGGGATGAGACAGGCCGAAAAACTGAAATCAAAATTTTAGTCCCAAATTCCGTTCATACTCGACCCGGGAAAGAATATTCCGAAAAAAATAGTAAAAAAATTCAAAAATTATAAAACCTCTTCCCGGCAGTATTTTTAGCAAAAACGGGTTGAGATAGACCGAAAAAATGAAATCAAAATTTTAGTCCCGAATTCCGTTCATATTCTACCCGGGAAATAAAATTCCGAAAAAAATAGTAAAAAAATTCAAAAAATTATAAAACTACTTTCCAACATTATTTCTAGCCAAAACGGGATGAGATAGGCCGTAAAAATGAAATCAAAATTTTAGTCCCGAATTCCGTTCATACTCGACCCGGGAGAGAAAATTCCGAAAAAAATAATATAAAAATTCAAAAAACTATAAAACATCCTCCCGGCATTATTTTTATCCAAAACGGGATGAGATAGGCCGAAAAACGTAAATCAAAATTTTAGTCCCGAATTCCGCTCATACTCTACCCCGGAAAGAATATTCCGAAAAAAATAGTAAAAATATTCAAAAAATTATAAAACCTCTTCCCGGCAATATTTTTATCCAAAACGGTATGAGATAGGCCGAAAAACTGAAATCAAAATTTTAGTCCCGAATTCCGTTCATACTCGACCCGGGAAAGAATATTCCGAAAAAAATAGTAAAAATATTCAAAAAATTATAAAACCTCGTCCCGGCAATATTTTTATCCAAAACGGTATGAGATAGGCCGAAAAACTGAAATCAAAATTTTAGTCCCGAATTCCGTTCATACTCGACCCGGGAAAGAATATTCCGAAAAAAATAGTAAAAATATTCAAAAAATTATAAAACCTCGTCCCGGCAATATTTTTATCCAAAACGGTATGAGATAGGCCGAAAAACTGAAATCAAAATTTTAGTCCCGAATTCCGTTCATACTCGACCTGGGCAAGAAAATTGAGAAAAAAATAGTAAAAAAATTCAAAAAATTAAAAAACCTCATCCCGGCATTGTTTTTAGCCAAAACGGGATGAGATAGGCCGAAAAAGTGAAAACAAAATTTTAGTCCCAAATTCCGTTCATAATCCACCCGGGAAAGAAAATTCCGAAAAAAATAGTAAAAAAATTCAAAAACTTATAAAACATCCTCCCGGCATTATTTTTAGCAAAAACGAGATGAGATAGGCCGAAAAACAGAAATCAAAATTTTAGTCCCGAATTCGGTTCATACTCGACCCGGGCAAGAAAATTGCGAAAAAAATAGTAAAAAAATTCAAAAAATTAAAAAACCTAATCCCGGCATTGTTTTTAGCCAAAACGGGATGATATAGGCTGAAAAAATGAAATCAAAATTTTTGTCCCGAATTCCGTTCATATACGACCCGGGCAAGAAAATTCGGAAAAAAATAGTAAAAAAATTCAAAAATTTATAAAACCTCTTCCCGGCATTATTTTTAGACAAAACGGGGGATGAGACAGGCCGAAAAACTGAAATCAAAATTTTAGTCCCAAATTCCGTTCATACTCGACCCGGAAAGAATATTCCGAAAAAAATAGTAAAAAAATTCAAAAATTATAAAACCTCTTCCCGGCAGTATTTTTAGCAAAAACGGGTTGAGATAGACCGAAAAAATGAAATCAAAATTTTAGTCCCGAATTCCGTTCATATTCTACCCGGGAAATAAAATTCCGAAAAAAATAGTAAAAAAATTCAAAAAATTATAAAACTACTTTCCAACATTATTTCTAGCCAAAACGGGATGAGATAGGCCGTAAAAATGAAATCAAAATTTTAGTCCCGAATTCCGTTCATACTCGACCCGGGAGAGAAAATTCCGAAAAAAATAATATAAAAATTCAAAAAACTATAAAACATCCTCCCGGCATTATTTTTATCCAAAACGGGATGAGATAGGCCGAAAAACGTAAATCAAAATTTTAGTCCCGAATTCCGCTCATACTCTACCCCGGAAAGAATATTCCGAAAAAAATAGTAAAAATATTCAAAAAATTATAAAACCTCTTCCCGGCAATATTTTTATCCAAAACGGTATGAGATAGGCCGAAAAACTGAAATCAAAATTTTAGTCCCGAATTCCGTTCATACTCGACCCGGGAAAGAATATTCCGAAAAAAATAGTAAAAATATTCAAAAAATTATAAAACCTCGTCCCGGCAATATTTTTATCCAAAACGGTATGAGATAGGCCGAAAAACTGAAATCAAAATTTTAGTCCCGAATTGCGTTCATACTCGACCCGGGCAAGAAAATTGAGAAAAAAATAGTAAAAAAATTCAAAAACCACTTCCCGGCAGTATTTTTAGCAAAAACGGGTTGAGATAGACCGAAAAAATGAAATCAAAATTTTAGTCCCGAATTTCGTTCATATTCTACCCCGGAAATAAAATTCCGAAAAAAATAGTAAAAAAATTCAAAAAATTATAAAACTACTTCCCGACATTATTTCTAGCCAAAACGGGATGAGATAGGCCGTAAAAATGAAATCAAAATTTTAGTCCCGAATTCCGTTCATACTCGACCCGGGAAAGAATATTCCGAAAAAAATAGTAAAAAAATTCAAAAAATTATAAAACATGAAACCTTCATTATTTTTAGCCAAAACGGGATGTGATAGACCGAAAAAATGAAATCAAAATTTTAGTCCCTAATTCCGTTCATACTCGACCCGGGCAAGAAAATTCCGAAAAAAATAGTAAAAAAATTCAAAAAATTAAAAAACCTCTTCCCGACATTATTTTTAGCCAAAACGGGATGAGATATGCCGAAAAACTGAAATCAAAATTTTAGTCCCGAATTCCGTTCATACTCGACCCGGGAAAGAATATTCCGAAAAAAATAGTAAAAAAATTCAAAAAATTATAAAACCTCTTCCCGGCATTATTTTTATCCAAAACGGGAGGAGATAGGCCGAAAAACTGAAATCAAAATTTTAGTCCCAAATTCCGTTCATACTCCACCCGGGAAAGAAAATTCCGAAAAATATAGTAAAAAAATTCAAAAAATTATAAAACATCCTCCCGGCATTATTTCTAGCAAAAACGGGATGAGATAGGCCGAAAAACTGAAATCAAAATTTTAGTCCCGAATTCGGTTCATACTCGACTCGGGCAAGAAAATTGCGAAAAAAATAGTAAAAAAATTCAAAAAATTAAAAAACCTAATCCCGGCATTGTTTTTAGCTAAAACGGGATGAGATAGGCCGAATAAATAAAATCGAAATTTTAGTCCCGAATTCCATTCATACTCGACCCGGGAGAGAAAATTCTGAAAAAAATAATATAAAAATTCAAAAAATTATAAAACATCCTCCCGGCATTATTTTTAGCCAAAACGGGATGAGATAGGCCGAAAAACGGAAATCAAAATTTTAGTCCCGAATTCCGTTCATACTCTACCCTGGAAAGAATATTCCGAAAAAAATAGTAAAAATATTCAAAAAATTATAAAACCTCTTCCCGGCAATATTTTTATCCAAAACGGTATGAGATAGGCCGAAAAACTGAAATCAAAATTTTAGTCCCGAATTCCGTTCATACTCGACCTGGGCAAGAAAATTGAGAAAAAAATAGTAAAAAAATTCAAAAAATTAAAAAACCTCATCCCGGCATTGTTTTTAGCCAAAACGGGATGAGATAGGCCGAAAAAGTGAAAACAAAATTTAAGTCCCAAATTCCGTTCAAACTCCACCCGGGCAAGAAAATTCCGAAAAAAATAATAAAAAAATTCAAAAAATTATAAAACATCCTCCCGGCATTGTTTTTAGCCAAAACGGGATGATATAGGCTGAAAAAATGAAATCAAAATTTTTGTCCCGAATTCCGTTCATACACGACCCGGGCAAGAAAATTCGGAAAAAAATAGTAAAAAAATTCAAAAATTTATAAAACCTCTTCCCGACATTATTTTTAGACAAAACGTGGGATGAGACAAGCCGAAAAACTGAAATCAAAATTTTAGTCCCAAATTCCGTTCATACTCGACCCGGGAAAGAATATTCCGAAAAAAATAGTAAAAAAATTCAAAAATTATAAAACCTCTTCCCGGCAGTATTTTTAGCAAAAACGGGTTGAGATAGACCGAAAAAATGAAATCAAAATTTTAGTCCCGAATTCCGTTCATATTCTACCCGGGAAATAAAATTACGAAAAAAATATTAAAAAAATTCAAAAAATTATAAAACTACTTTCCAACATTATTTCTAGCCAAAACGGGATGAGATAGGCCGTAAAAATGAAATCAAAATTTTAGTCCCGAATTCCGTTCATACTCGACCCGGGAGAGAAAATTCCGAAAAAAATAATATAAAAATTCAAAAAATTATAAAACATCCTCCCGGCATTATTTTTAGCCAAAACGGGATGAGATAGGCCGAAAAACGTAAATCAAAATTTTAGTCCCGAATTCCGTCCATACTCTACCCTGGAAAGAATATTCCGAAAAAAATAGTAAAAATATTCAAAAAATTATAAAAACTCTTCCCGGCAATATTTTTATCCAAAACGGTATGAGATAGGCCGAAAAACTGAAATCAAAATTTTAGTCCCGAATTCCGTTCATACTCGACCCGGACAAGAAAATTGAGAAAAAAATAATAAAAAAATTCAAAAAATTAAAAAACCTCTTCCCGGCAGTATTTTTAGCAAAAACGGGTTGAGATAGACCGAAAAAATGAAATCAAAATTTTAGTCCCGAATTCCGTTCATATTCTACCCCGGAAATAATATTCCGAAAAAAATAGTAAAAAAATTCAAAAAACTATAAAACTACTTCCCGACATTATTTCGAGCCAAAACGGGATGAGATAGGCCGTAAAAATGAAATCAAAATTTTAGTCCCAAATTCCGTTCATACTCGACCCGGGAAAGAATATTGCGAAAAAAATAGTAAAAAAATTCATAAAATTATAAAACCCCTTCCCGGCATTATTATGAGGTAGGACGAAAAAGAGAAAAAAAAAAAAATTTTAGTCCCAAATTCCGTACATACTCGACCCGGGAAAGAAAATTCCGAAAAAAATAGTAAAAAAATTAAAAAAATTATAAAACCGCTTCCCAGAATTATTTTTATTCAAAACGGGATGAGAGAGGCCGCAAAACTGAAATCAAAATTTTAGTCCAGAATTCCGGTCTTTCTCGACCCGGGAAAGAATATTCCGAAAAAAATAGTAAAAAAATTCAAAAAATTATAAAACCTCTTCCCGGCATTATTTTTAGCCAAAACGGGATGAGATAGGCCGAAAAACTGAAATCAAAATTTTAGTCCCGAATTCCGTTCATACTCGACCCGGGAAAGAATATTCCGAAAAAAATAGTAAAAATATTCAAACAATTATAAAACCTCGTCCCGGCAATATTTTTATCCAAAACGGTATGAGATAGGCCGAAAAACTGAAATCAAAATTTTAGTCCCGAATTCCGTTCATACTCGACCTGGGCAAGAAAATTGAGAAAAAAATAGTAAAAAAATTCAAAAAATTAAAAAACCTCATCCCGGCATTGTTTTTAGCCAAAACGGGATGAGATAGGCCGAAAAAGTGAAAACAAAATTTTAGTCCCAAATTCCGTTCATAATCCACCCGGGAAAGAAAATTCCGAAAAAAATAGTAAAAAAATTCAAAAACTTATAAAACATCCTCCCGGCATTATTTTTAGCAAAAACGAGATGAGATAGGCCGAAAAACAGAAATCAAAATTTTAGTCCCGAATTCGGTTCATACTCGACCCGGGCAAGAAAATTGCGAAAAAAATAGTAAAAAAATTCAAAAAATTAAAAAACCTAATCCCGGCATTGTTTTTAGCCAAAACGGGATGATATAGGCTGAAAAAATGAAATCAAAATTTTTGTCCCGAATTCCGTTCATATACGACCCGGGCAAGAAAATTCGGAAAAAAATAGTAAAAAAATTCAAAAATTTATAAAACCTCTTCCCGGCATTATTTTTAGACAAAACGGGGGATGAGACAGGCCGAAAAACTGAAATCAAAATTTTAGTCCCAAATTCCGTTCATACTCGACCCGGGAAAGAATATTCCGAAAAAAATAGTAAAAAAATTCAAAAATTATAAAACCTCTTCCCGGCAGTATTTTTAGCAAAAACGGGTTGAGATAGACCGAAAAAATGAAATCAAAATTTTAGTCCCGAATTCCGTTCATATTCTACCCGGGAAATAAAATTCCGAAAAAAATAGTAAAAAAATTCAAAAAATTATAAAACTACTTTCCAACATTATTTCTAGCCAAAACGGGATGAGATAGGCCGTAAAAATGAAATCAAAATTTTAGTCCCGAATTCCGTTCATACTCGACCCGGGAGAGAAAATTCCGAAAAAAATAATATAAAAATTCAAAAAACTATAAAACATCCTCCCGGCATTATTTTTATCCAAAACGGGATGAGATAGGCCGAAAAACGTAAATCAAAATTTTAGTCCCGAATTCCGTTCATACTCTACCCCGGAAAGAATATTCCGAAAAAAATAGTAAAAATATTCAAAAAATTATAAAACCTCTTCCCGGCAATATTTTTATCCAAAACGGTATGAGATAGGCCGAAAAACTGAAATCAAAATTTTAGTCCCGAATTCCGTTCATACTCGACCCGGGAAAGAATATTCCGAAAAAAATAGTAAAAATATTCAAAAAATTATAAAACCTCGTCCCGGCAATATTTTTATCCAAAACGGTATGAGATAGGCCGAAAAACTGAAATCAAAATTTTAGTCCCGAATTGCGTTCATACTCGACCCGGGCAAGAAAATTGAGAAAAAAATAGTAAAAAAATTCAAAAACCACTTCCCGGCAGTATTTTTAGCAAAAACGGGTTGAGATAGACCGAAAAAATGAAATCAAAATTTTAGTCCCGAATTTCGTTCATATTCTACCCCGGAAATAAAATTCCGAAAAAAATAGTAAAAAAATTCAAAAAATTATAAAACTACTTCCCGACATTATTTCTAGCCAAAACGGGATGAGATAGGCCGTAAAAATGAAATCAAAATTTTAGTCCCGAATTCCGTTCATACTCGACCCGGGAAAGAATATTCCGAAAAAAATAGTAAAAAAATTCATAAAATTATAAAACCCCTTCCCGGCATTATTTTTAGCCAAAACGGGATGAGGTAGGACGAAAAAGAGAAAAAAAAAAATTTTAGTCCCAAATTCAGTACATACTCGACCCGGGAAAGAAAATTCCGAAAAAAATAGTAAAAAAATTCAAAAAATTATAAAACCGCTTCCCAGAATTATTTTTATTGAAAACGGGATGAGATAGGCCGCAAAACTGAAATCAAAATTTTAGTCCAGAATTCCGGTCTTTCTCGACCCGGGAAAGAATATTCCAAAAAAAATAGTAAAAAAATTCAAAAAATTATAAAACCTCTTCCCGGCATTATTTTTAGCCAGAACGGGATGAGATAGGCCGAAAAACTGAAATCAAAATTTTAGTCCCGAATTCCGTTCATACTCGACCCGGGAAAGAATATTCCGAAAAAAATAGTAAAAATATTCAAAAAATTATAAAACCTCGTCCCGGCAATATTTTTATCCAAAACGGTATGAGATAGGCCGAAAAACTGAAATCAAAATTTTAGTCCCGAATTCCGTTCATACTCGACCCGGGCAAGAAAATTGAGAAAAAAATAGTAAAAAAATTCAAAAAATTAAAAAACCTCATCCCGGCATTGTTTTTAGCCAAAACGGGATGAGATAGGCCGAATAAATAAAATCAAATATTTAGTCCCGAATTCCGTTCATACTCGACCCAGGCAAGAAAATTCCGAAAAAAATAGTAAAAAAATTCAAAAAATTATAAAACATGAAACCGTCATTATTTTTAGCCAAAACGGGGTGTGATAGACTGAAAAAATGAAATTAAAATTTTAGTCCTTAATTCCGCTCATACTCGACCTGGGCAAGAAAATTTCGAAAAAAATAGTAAAAAAATTCAAAAAATTAAAAAACCTCATCCCGGCATTGTTTTTAGCCAAAACGGGATGAGATAGGCCGAAAAAGTGAAAACAAAATTTAAGTCCCAAATTCCGTTCAAACTCCACCCGGGCAAGAAAAGTCCGAAAAAAATAATAAAAAAATTCAAAAAATTATAAAACATCCTCCCGGCATTGTTTTTAGCCAAAACGGGATGATATAGGCTGAAAAAATGAAATCAAAATTTTTGTCCCGAATTCCGTTCATACACGACCCGGGCAAGAAAATTCGGAAAAAAATAGTAAAAAAATTCAAAAATTTATAAAACCTCTTCCCGACATTATTTTTAGACAAAACGTGGGATGAGACAAGCCGAAAAACTGAAATCAAAATTTTAGTCCCAAATTCCGTTCATACTCGACCCGGGAAAGAATATTCCGAAAAAAATAGTAAAAAAATTCAAAAATTATAAAACCTCTTCCCGGCAGTATTTTTAGCAAAAACGGGTTGAGATAGACCGAAAAAATGAAATCAAAATTTTAGTCCCGAATTCCGTTCATATTCTACCCGGGAAATAAAATTACGAAAAAAATATTAAAAAAATTCAAAAAATTATAAAACTACTTTCCAACATTATTTCTAGCCAAAACGGGATGAGATAGGCCGTAAAAATGAAATCAAAATTTTAGTCCCGAATTCCGTTCATACTCGACCCGGGAGAGAAAATTCCGAAAAAAATAATATAAAAATTCAAAAAATTATAAAACATCCTCCCGGCATTATTTTTAGCCAAAACGGGATGAGATAGGCCGAAAAACGTAAATCAAAATTTTAGTCCCGAATTCCGTCCATACTCTACCCTGGAAAGAATATTCCGAAAAAAATAGTAAAAATATTCAAAAAATTATAAAAACTCTTCCCGGCAATATTTTTATCCAAAACGGTATGAGATAGGCCGAAAAACTGAAATCAAAATTTTAGTCCCGAATTCCGTTCATACTCGACCCGGACAAGAAAATTGAGAAAAAAATAGTAAAAAAATTCAAAAAATTAAAAAACCTCTTCCCGGCAGTATTTTTAGCAAAAACGGGTTGAGATAGACCGAAAAAATGAAATCAAAATTTTAGTCCCGAATTCCGTTCATATTATACCCCGGAAATAATATTCCGAAAAAAATAGTAAAAAAATTCAAAAAATTATAAAACTACTTCCCGACATTATTTCGAGCCAAAACGGGATGAGATAGGCCGTAAAAATGAAATCAAAATTTTAGTCCCAAATTCCGTTCATACTCGACCCGGGAAAGAATATTGCGAAAAAAATAGTAAAAAAATTCATAAAATTATAAAACCCCTTCCCGGCATTATTATGAGGTAGGACGAAAAAGAGAAAAAAAAAAAAAATTTTACTCCCAAATTCCGTACATACTCGACCCGGGAAAGAAAATTCCGAAAAAAATAGTAAAAAAATTAAAAAAATTATAAAACCGCTTCCCAGAATTATTTTTATTCAAAACGGGATGAGAGAGGCCGCAAAACTGAAATCAAAATTTTAGTCCAGAATTCCGGTCTTTCTCGACCCGGGAAAGAATATTCCGAAAAAAATAGTAAAAATATTCAAACAATTATAAAACCTCGTCCCGGCAATATTTTTATCCAAAACGGTATGAGATAGGCCGAAAAACTGAAATCAAAATTTTAGTCCCGAATTCCGTTCATACTCGACCTGGGCAAGAAAATTGAGAAAAAAATAGTAAAAAAATTCAAAAAATTAAAAAACCTCATCCCGGCATTGTTTTTAGCCAAAACGGGATGAGATAGGCCGAAAAAGTGAAAACAAAATTTTAGTCCCAAATTCCGTTCATAATCCACACGGGAAAGAAAATTCCGAAAAAAATAGTAAAAAAATTCAAAAACTTATAAAACATCCTCCCGGCATTATTTTTAGCAAAAACGAGATGAGATAGGCCGAAAAACAGAAATCAAAATTTTAGTCCCGAATTCGGTTCATACTCGACCCGGGCAAGAAAATTGCGAAAAAAATAGTAAAAAAATTCAAAAAATTAAAAAACCTAATCCCGACATTGTTTTTAGCCAAAACGGGATGATATAGGCTGAAAAAATGAAATCAAAATTTTTGTCCCGAATTCCGTTCATATACGACCCGGGCAAGAAAATTCGGAAAAAAATAGTAAAAAAATTCAAAAATTTATAAAACCTCTTCCCGGCATTATTTTTAGACAAAACGGGGGATGAGACAGGCCGAAAAACTGAAATCAAAATTTTAGTCCCAAATTCCGTTCATACTCGACCCGGGAAAGAATATTCCGAAAAAAATAGTAAAAAAATTCAAAAATTATAAAACCTCTTCCCGGCAGTATTTTTAGCAAAAACGGGTTGAGATAGACCGAAAAAATGAAATCAAAATTTTAGTCCCGAATTCCGTTCATATTCTACCCGGGAAATAAAATTCCGAAAAAAATAGTAAAAAAATTCAAAAAATTATAAAACTACTTTCCAACATTATTTCTAGCCAAAACGGGATGAGATAGGGCGTAAAAATGAAATCAAAATTTTAGTCCCGAATTCCGTTCATACTCGACCCGGGAGAGAAAATTCCGAAAAAAATAATATAAAAATTCAAAAAACTATAAAACATCCTCCCGGCATTATTTTTATCCAAAACGGGATGAGATAGGCCGAAAAACGTAAATCAAAATTTTAGTCCCGAATTCCGTTCATACTCTACCCCGGGCAAGAAAATTGAGAAAAAAATAGTAAAAAAATTCAAAAAATTAAAAAACCTCATCCTGGCATTGTTTTTAGCCAAAACGGGATGAGATAGGCCGAATAAATTAAATCAAATATTTAGTCCCGAATTCCGTTCATACTCGACCCAGGCAAGAAAATTCCGAAAAAAATAGTAAAAAAATTCAAAAAATTATAAAACATGAAACCGTCATTATTTTTAGCCAAAACGGGGTGTGATAGACTGAAAAAATGAAATTAAAATTTTAGTCCCTAATTCCGTTCATACTCGACCTGGGCAAGAAAATTTCGAAAAAAATAGTAAAAAAGTTCAAAAAATTATAAAACATGAAAACGTCATTATTTTTAGCCAAAACGGGATGAGATAGGCCGAAAAAGTGAAAACAAAATTTTAGTCCCAAATTCCGTTCATACACCACCCGGGAAAGAAAATTCCGAAAAAAATAGTAAAAAAATTCAAAAAATTATAAAACATCCTCCCGGCATTATTTTTAGCAAAAACGCGATGAGATAGGCAGAAAAACTGAAATCAAAATTTTTGTCCCGAATTCGGTTCATACTCGACCCGGGCAAGAAAATACCGAAAAAAATAGTAAAAAAATTCAAAAAATTAAAAAACCTAGTCCCGACATTGTTTGTAGCCAAAACGGGATGATATAGGCTGAAAAAATGAAATCAAAATTTTAGTCCCGAATTCCGTTCATACACGACCCGGGCAAGAAAATTCCGAAAAAAATAGTGAAAAAATTCAAAAATTTATAAAACCTATTCCCAGCATATTTTTAGACAAAACGGGGGGTGAGATAGGCCGAAAAACTGAAATCAAAATTTTAGACCCAAATTCCGTTCATACTCGTCCCGGGAAAGAATATTCCGAAAAAAAAAAGTAAAAAAATTGAAAAAATTATAAAACCTCTTCCCGGCATTATTTTTAGCAAAAACGGGTTGAGATAGTCCGAAAAAATGAAATCAAAATTTTAGTCCCGAAATCCGTTCATATTCTACCCGGGAAAGAAAATTCCGAAAAAAATAGTAAAAAAATGCAAAAAATTATAAAACATCTTCCCGGAATTATTTTTATCCAAAACGGGATGAGATAGGCTGCAAAACTGAAATCAAAATTTTAGTCCAGAATTCCGGTCTTTCTCGACCCAGGAAAGAAAATTCCGAAAAAAATAGTAAAAAAATTCAAAAAATTATAAAACATCTTCCCGGAATTATTTTTATCCAAAACGGGATGAGATAGGCTGCAAAACTGAAATCAAAATTTTAGTCCAGAATTCCGGTCTTTCTCGATCCAGGAAAGAATATTCCGAAAAAAATAGTAAAAAAATTCAAAAAATTATAAAACCTCTTCCCGGAATTATTTTTATCCAAAACGGGATGAGATAGGCCGCAAAACTGAAACCAAAACCTTAGTCCAGAATTCCGGTCTTTCTCGACCCAGTAAAGAATATTCCGAAAAAAATAGTAAAAAAATTCAAAAAATTATAAAACCTCTTCCCGGCATTATTTTTAGCCAAAACGGGTTGAGATAGGCCGAAAAACTGAAATCAAAATTTTAGTCCCGAATTCCGTTCATACTCGACCCGGGAAAGAATATTCCGAAAAAAATAGTAAAAATATTCAAAAAATTATAAAACCTCGTCCCGGCAATATTTTTATCCAAAACGGTATGAGATTGGCCGAAAAACTGAAATCAAAATTTTAGTCCCGAATTCGGTTCATACTCCACCCGGGCAAGAAAATTGCGAAAAAAATAGTAAAAAAATTCAAAAAATTAAAAAACCTCATCCTGGCATTGTTTTTAGCCAAAACGGGATGAGATAGGCCGAATAAATTAAATCAAATATTTAGTCCCGAATTCCGTTCATACTCGACCCAGGCAAGAAAATTCCGAAAAAAATAGTAAAAAAATTCAAAAAATTATAAAACATGAAACCGTCATTATTTTTAGCCAAAACGGGGTGTGATAGACTGAAAAAATGAAATTAAAATTTTAGTCCCTAATTCCGTTCATACTCGACCTGGGCAAGAAAATTTCGAAAAAAATAGTAAAAAAGTTCAAAAAATTATAAAACATGAAAACGTCATTATTTTTAGCCAAAACGGGATGAGATAGGCCGAAAAAGTGAAAACAAAATTTTAGTCCCAAATTCCGTTCATACACCACCCGGGAAAGAAAATTCCGAAAAAAATAGTAAAAAAATTCAAAAAATTATAAAACATCCTCCCGGCATTATTTTTAGCAAAAACGCGATGAGATAGGCAGAAAAACTGAAATCAAAATTTTTGTCCCGAATTCGGTTCATACTCGACCCGGGCAAGAAAATACCGAAAAAAATAGTAAAAAAATTCAAAAAATTAAAAAACCTAGTCCCGACATTGTTTGTAGCCAAAACGGGATGATATAGGCTGAAAAAATGAAATCAAAATTTTAGTCCCGAATTCCGTTCATACACGACCCGGGCAAGAAAATTCCGAAAAAAATAGTGAAAAAATTCAAAAATTTATAAAACCTATTCCCAGCATATTTTTAGACAAAACGGGGGGTGAGATAGGCCGAAAAACTGAAATCAAAATTTTAGACCCAAATTCCGTTCATACTCGTCCCGGGAAAGAATATTCCGAAAAAAAAAAGTAAAAAAATTGAAAAAATTATAAAACCTCTTCCCGGCATTATTTTTAGCAAAAACGGGTTGAGATAGTCCGAAAAAATGAAATCAAAATTTTAGTCCCGAAATCCGTTCATATTCTACCCGGGAAAGAAAATTCCGAAAAAAATAGTAAAAAAATGCAAAAAATTATAAAACATCTTCCCGGAATTATTTTTATCCAAAACGGGATGAGATAGGCTGCAAAACTGAAATCAAAATTTTAGTCCAGAATTCCGGTCTTTCTCGACCCAGGAAAGAAAATTCCGAAAAAAATAGTAAAAAAATTCAAAAAATTATAAAACATCTTCCCGGAATTATTTTTATCCAAAACGGGATGAGATAGGCTGCAAAACTGAAATCAAAATTTTAGTCCAGAATTCCGGTCTTTCTCGATCCAGGAAAGAATATTCCGAAAAAAATAGTAAAAAAATTCAAAAAATTATAAAACCTCTTCCCGGAATTATTTTTATCCAAAACGGGATGAGATAGGCCGCAAAACTGAAACCAAAACCTTAGTCCAGAATTCCGGTCTTTCTCGACCCAGTAAAGAATATTCCGAAAAAAATAGTAAAAAAATTCAAAAAATTATAAAACCTCTTCCCGGCATTATTTTTAGCCAAAACGGGTTGAGATAGGCCGAAAAACTGAAATCAAAATTTTAGTCCCGAATTCCGTTCATACTCGACCCGGGAAAGAATATTCCGAAAAAAATAGTAAAAATATTCAAAAAATTATAAAACCTCGTCCCGGCAATATTTTTATCCAAAACGGTATGAGATTGGCCGAAAAACTGAAATCAAAATTTTAGTCCCGAATTCGGTTCATACTCCACCCGGGCAAGAAAATTGCGAAAAAAATAGTAAAAAAATTCAAAAAATTAAAAAACCTAATCCCGGCATTGTTTCTAGCCAAAACGGGATGATATAGGCTGAAAAAATGAAATCAAAATTTTAGTCCCGAATTCCGCTCATACACGACCCGGGCAAGAAAATTCGGAAAAAAATAGTAAAAAAATTCAAAAATTTATAAAACCTCTTCCCGGCATTATTTTTAGACAAAATGGGGGATGAGATAGGCCGAAAAACTGAAATCAAAATTTTAGTCCCAAATTCCGTTCATACTCGACCCGGGAAAGAATATTCCGAAAAAAATAGTAAAAAAATTCAAAAAATTATAAAACATGAAACCGTCATTATTTTTAGCCAAAACGGGATGTGATAGGCCGAAAAAATGAAATCAAAATTTTAGTCCCTCATTCCGTTCATACTCGACCCGAGCAAGAAAATTCCGAAAAAAATAGTAAAAAAATAAAAAAAATTATAAAACATGAAACCGTCATTATTTTTTGCCACAACGGGATGAGATAGACCGAAAAAGTGAAAACAAAATTTTAGTCCCAAATTCCGTTCATACTCCACCCGGGAAAGAAAATTCCGAAAAAAATAGTAAAAAAATTCAAAAAATTATAAAACATCCTCCCGGCATTTTTTTTAGCAAAAACGCGATGAGATAGGCAGAAAAACTGAAATCAAAATTTTTGTCCCGAATTCGGTTCATACTCGATCCGGGCAAGAAAATACCGAAAAAAATAGTAAAAAAATTCAAAAAATTAAAAAACCTAATCCCGACATTGTTTGTAGCCAAAACGGGATGATATAGGCTGAAAAAATGAAATCAAAATTTTAGTCCCGAATTCCGTTCATACACGACCCGGGCAAGAAAATTCCGAAAAAAATAGTGAAAAAATTCAAAAATTTATAAAACCTATTCCCAGCATATTTTTAGACAAAACGGGGGGTGAGATAGGCCGAAAAACTGAAATCAAAATTTTAGACCCAAATTCCGTTCATACTCGCCCCGGGAAAGAATATTCCGAAAAAAAAAAGTAAAAAAATTGAAAAAATTATAAAACCTCTTCCCGGCATTATTTTTAGCAAAAACGGGTTGAGCTAGACCGAAAAAATGAAATCAAAATTTTAGTCCCGAAATCCGTTCATATTCTACCCGGGAAAGAAAATTCCGAAAAAAATAGTAAAAAAATGCAAAAAATTATAAAACATCTTCCCGGAATTATTTTTATCCAAAACGGGATGAGATAGGCTGCAAAACTGAAATCAAAATTTTAGTCCAGAATTCCGGTCTTTCTCGACCCAGGAAAGAAAATTCCGAAAAAAATAGTAAAAAAATTCAAAAAATTATAAAACATCTTCCCGGAATTATTTTTATCCAAAACGGGATGAGATAGGCTGCAAAACTGAAATCAAAATTTTAGTCCAGAATTCCGGTCTTTCTCGACCCAGGAAAGAATATTCCGAAAAAAATAGTAAAAAAAATCAAAAAATTATAAAACATCTTCCCGGAATTATTTTTATCCAAAACGGGATGAGATAGGCTGCAAAACTGAAATCAAAATTTTAGTCCAGAATTCCGGTCTTTCTCGACCCAGGAAAGAATATTCCGAAAAAAATAGTAAAAAAATTCAAAAAATTATAAAACCTCTTCCCGGCATTATTTTTAGCCAAAACGGGATGAGATAGGCCGAAAAACGGAAATCAAAATTTTAGTCCCGAATTCCGTTCATCCTCTACCCTGGAAAGAATATTCCGAAAAAAATAGTAAAAATATTCAAAAAATTATAAAACCTCTTCACGGCAATTTTTTTATCCAAAACGGTATGAGTTAGGCCGAAAAACTGAAATCAAAATTTTAGTTCCGAATTCCGTTCATACTCGACCCGGGCAAGAGAATTGAGAAAAAAATAGTAAAAAAATTCAAAAAATTAAAAAACCTCATCCCGGCATTGTTTTTAGCCAAAACGGGATGAGACAGGCCGAAAAAATAAAATCAAAATTTTAGTCCCGAATTCCGTTCATACACGACCCGGGCAAGAAAATTCGGAAAAAAATAGTAAAAAAATTCAAAAATTTATAAAACCTCTTCCCGGCATTATTTTTAGACAAAACGGGGGATGGGATAGGCCGAAAAACTGAAATCAAAATTTTAGCCCCAAATTCCGTTCATACTCGACCCAGGAAAGAATATTCCGAAAAAAATAGTAAAAAAATTCAAAAAATTATAAAACTACTTTCCAACATTATTTCTAGCCAAAACGGGATGAGATAGGGCGTAAAAATGAAATCAAAATTTTAGTCCCGAATTCCGTTCATACTCGACCCGGGAGAGAAAATTCCGAAAAAAATAATATAAAAATTCAAAAAACTATAAAACATCCTCCCGGCATTATTTTTATCCAAAACGGGATGAGATAGGCCGAAAAACGTAAATCAAAATTTTAGTCCCGAATTCCGTTCATACTCTACCCCGGGCAAGAAAATTGAGAAAAAAATAGTAAAAAAATTCAAAAAATTAAAAAACCTCATCCTGGCATTGTTTTTAGCCAAAACGGGATGAGATAGGCCGAATAAATTAAATCAAATATTTAGTCCCGAATTCCGTTCATACTCGACCCAGGCAAGAAAATTCCGAAAAAAATAGTAAAAAAATTCAAAAAATTATAAAACATGAAACCGTCATTATTTTTAGCCAAAACGGGGTGTGATAGACTGAAAAAATGAAATTAAAATTTTAGTCCCTAATTCCGTTCATACTCGACCTGGGCAAGAAAATTTCGAAAAAAATAGTAAAAAAGTTCAAAAAATTATAAAACATGAAAACGTCATTATTTTTAGCCAAAACGGGATGAGATAGGCCGAAAAAGTGAAAACAAAATTTTAGTCCCAAATTCCGTTCATACACCACCCGGGAAAGAAAATTCCGAAAAAAATAGTAAAAAAATTCAAAAAATTATAAAACATCCTCCCGGCATTATTTTTAGCAAAAACGCGATGAGATAGGCAGAAAAACTGAAATCAAAATTTTTGTCCCGAATTCGGTTCATACTCGACCCGGGCAAGAAAATACCGAAAAAAATAGTAAAAAAATTCAAAAAATTAAAAAACCTAGTCCCGACATTGTTTGTAGCCAAAACGGGATGATATAGGCTGAAAAAATGAAATCAAAATTTTAGTCCCGAATTCCGTTCATACACGACCCGGGCAAGAAAATTCCGAAAAAAATAGTGAAAAAATTCAAAAATTTATAAAACCTATTCCCAGCATATTTTTAGACAAAACGGGGGGTGAGATAGGCCGAAAAACTGAAATCAAAATTTTAGACCCAAATTCCGTTCATACTCGTCCCGGGAAAGAATATTCCGAAAAAAAAAAGTAAAAAAATTGAAAAAATTATAAAACCTCTTCCCGGCATTATTTTTAGCAAAAACGGGTTGAGATAGTCCGAAAAAATGAAATCAAAATTTTAGTCCCGAAATCCGTTCATATTCTACCCGGGAAAGAAAATTCCGAAAAAAATAGTAAAAAAATGCAAAAAATTATAAAACATCTTCCCGGAATTATTTTTATCCAAAACGGGATGAGATAGGCTGCAAAACTGAAATCAAAATTTTAGTCCAGAATTCCGGTCTTTCTCGATCCAGGAAAGAATATTCCGAAAAAAATAGTAAAAAAATTCAAAAAATTATAAAACCTCTTCCCGGAATTATTTTTATCCAAAACGGGATGAGATAGGCCGCAAAACTGAAACCAAAACCTTAGTCCAGAATTCCGGTCTTTCTCGACCCAGTAAAGAATATTCCGAAAAAAATAGTAAAAAAATTCAAAAAATTATAAAACCTCTTCCCGGCATTATTTTTAGCCAAAACGGGTTGAGATAGGCCGAAAAACTGAAATCAAAATTTTAGTCCCGAATTCCGTTCATACTCGACCCGGGAAAGAATATTCCGAAAAAAATAGTAAAAATATTCAAAAAATTATAAAACCTCGTCCCGGCAATATTTTTATCCAAAACGGTATGAGATTGGCCGAAAAACTGAAATCAAAATTTTAGTCCCGAATTCGGTTCATACTCCACCCGGGCAAGAAAATTGCGAAAAAAATAGTAAAAAAATTCAAAAAATTAAAAAACCTAATCCCGGCATTGTTTCTAGCCAAAACGGGATGATATAGGCTGAAAAAATGAAATCAAAATTTTAGTCCCGAATTCCGCTCATACACGACCCGGGCAAGAAAATTCGGAAAAAAATAGTAAAAAAATTCAAAAATTTATAAAACCTCTTCCCGGCATTATTTTTAGACAAAATGGGGGATGAGATAGGCCGAAAAACTGAAATCAAAATTTTAGTCCCTAATTCCGTTCATACTCGACCTGGGCAAGAAAATTTCGAAAAAAATAGTAAAAAAGTTCAAAAAATTATAAAACATGAAAACGTCATTATTTTTAGCCAAAACGGGATGAGATAGGCCGAAAAAGTGAAAACAAAATTTTAGTCCCAAATTCCGTTCATACACCACCCGGGAAAGAAAATTCCGAAAAAAATAGTAAAAAAATTCAAAAAATTATAAAACATCCTCCCGGCATTATTTTTAGCAAAAACGCGATGAGATAGGCAGAAAAACTGAAATCAAAATTTTTGTCCCGAATTCGGTTCATACTCGACCCGGGCAAGAAAATACCGAAAAAAATAGTAAAAAAATTCAAAAAATTAAAAAACCTAGTCCCGACATTGTTTGTAGCCAAAACGGGATGATATAGGCTGAAAAAGTGAAAACAAAATTTTAGTCCCAAATTCCGTTCATACACCACCCGGGAAAGAAAATTCCGAAAAAAATAGTAAAAAAATTCAAAAAATTATAAAACATCCTCCCGGCATTATTTTTAGCAAAAACGAGATGAGATAGGCCGAAAAACAGAAATCAAAATTTTAGTCCCGAATTCGGTTCATACTCGACCCGGGCAAGAAAATTGCGAAAAAAATAGTAAAAAAATTCAAAAAATTAAAAAACCTAATCCCGACATTGTTTTTAGCCAAAACGGGATGATATAGGCTGAAAAAATGAAATCAAAATTTTTGTCCCGAATTCCGTTCATATACGACCCGGGCAAGAAAATTCGGAAAAAAATAGTAAAAAAATTCAAAAATTTATAAAACCTCTTCCCGGCATTATTTTTAGACAAAACGGGGGATGAGACAGGCCGAAAAACTGAAATCAAAATTTTAGTCCCAAATTCCGTTCATACTCGACCCGGGAAAGAATATTCCGAAAAAAATAGTAAAAAAATTCAAAAATTATAAAACCTCTTCCCGGCAGTATTTTTAGCAAAAACGGGTTGAGATAGACCGAAAAAATGAAATCAAAATTTTAGTCCCGAATTCCGTTCATATTCTACCCGGGAAATAAAATTCCGAAAAAAATAGTAAAAAAATTCAAAAAATTATAAAACTACTTTCCAACATTATTTCTAGCCAAAACGGGATGAGATAGGGCGTAAAAATGAAATCAAAATTTTAGTCCCGAATTCCGTTCATACTCGACCCGGGAGAGAAAATTCCGAAAAAAATAATATAAAAATTCAAAAAACTATAAAACATCCTCCCGGCATTATTTTTATCCAAAACGGGATGAGATAGGCCGAAAAACGTAAATCAAAATTTTAGTCCCGAATTCCGTTCATACTCTACCCCGGGCAAGAAAATTGAGAAAAAAATAGTAAAAAAATTCAAAAAATTAAAAAACCTCATCCTGGCATTGTTTTTAGCCAAAACGGGATGAGATAGGCCGAATAAATTAAATCAAATATTTAGTCCCGAATTCCGTTCATACTCGACCCAGGCAAGAAAATTCCGAAAAAAATAGTAAAAAAATTCAAAAAATTATAAAACATGAAACCGTCATTATTTTTAGCCAAAACGGGGTGTGATAGACTGAAAAAATGAAATTAAAATTTTAGTCCCTAATTCCGTTCATACTCGACCTGGGCAAGAAAATTTCGAAAAAAATAGTAAAAAAGTTCAAAAAATTATAAAACATGAAAACGTCATTATTTTTAGCCAAAACGGGATGAGATAGGCCGAAAAAGTGAAAACAAAATTTTAGTCCCAAATTCCGTTCATACACCACCCGGGAAAGAAAATTCCGAAAAAAATAGTAAAAAAATTCAAAAAATTATAAAACATCCTCCCGGCATTATTTTTAGCAAAAACGCGATGAGATAGGCAGAAAAACTGAAATCAAAATTTTTGTCCCGAATTCGGTTCATACTCGACCCGGGCAAGAAAATACCGAAAAAAATAGTAAAAAAATTCAAAAAATTAAAAAACCTAGTCCCGACATTGTTTGTAGCCAAAACGGGATGATATAGGCTGAAAAAATGAAATCAAAATTTTAGTCCCGAATTCCGTTCATACACGACCCGGGCAAGAAAATTCCGAAAAAAATAGTGAAAAAATTCAAAAATTTATAAAACCTATTCCCAGCATATTTTTAGACAAAACGGGGGGTGAGATAGGCCGAAAAACTGAAATCAAAATTTTAGACCCAAATTCCGTTCATACTCGTCCCGGGAAAGAATATTCCGAAAAAAAAAAGTAAAAAAATTGAAAAAATTATAAAACCTCTTCCCGGCATTATTTTTAGCAAAAACGGGTTGAGATAGTCCGAAAAAATGAAATCAAAATTTTAGTCCCGAAATCCGTTCATATTCTACCCGGGAAAGAAAATTCCGAAAAAAATAGTAAAAAAATGCAAAAAATTATAAAACATCTTCCCGGAATTATTTTTATCCAAAACGGGATGAGATAGGCTGCAAAACTGAAATCAAAATTTTAGTCCAGAATTCCGGTCTTTCTCGACCCAGGAAAGAAAATTCCGAAAAAAATAGTAAAAAAATTCAAAAAATTATAAAACATCTTCCCGGAATTATTTTTATCCAAAACGGGATGAGATAGGCTGCAAAACTGAAATCAAAATTTTAGTCCAGAATTCCGGTCTTTCTCGATCCAGGAAAGAATATTCCGAAAAAAATAGTAAAAAAATTCAAAAAATTATAAAACCTCTTCCCGGAATTATTTTTATCCAAAACGGGATGAGATAGGCCGCAAAACTGAAACCAAAACCTTAGTCCAGAATTCCGGTCTTTCTCGACCCAGTAAAGAATATTCCGAAAAAAATAGTAAAAAAATTCAAAAAATTATAAAACCTCTTCCCGGCATTATTTTTAGCCAAAACGGGTTGAGATAGGCCGAAAAACTGAAATCAAAATTTTAGTCCCGAATTCCGTTCATACTCGACCCGGGAAAGAATATTCCGAAAAAAGTAGTAAAAATATTCAAAAAATTATAAAACCTCGTCCCGGCAATATTTTTATCCAAAACGGTATGAGATTGGCCGAAAAACTGAAATCAAAATTTTAGTCCCGAATTCGGTTCATACTCCACCCGGGCAAGAAAATTGCGAAAAAAATAGTAAAAAAATTCAAAAAATTAAAAAACCTAATCCCGGCATTGTTTCTAGCCAAAACGGGATGATATAGGCTGAAAAAATGAAATCAAAATTTTAGTCCCGAATTCCGCTCATACACGACCCGGGCAAGAAAATTCGGAAAAAAATAGTAAAAAAATTCAAAAATTTATAAAACCTCTTCCCGGCATTATTTTTAGACAAAATGGGGGATGAGATAGGCCGAAAAACTGAAATCAAAATTTTAGTCCCAAATTCCGTTCATACTCGACCCGGGAAAGAATATTCCGAAAAAAATAGTAAAAAAATTCAAAAAATTATAAAACATGAAACCGTCATTATTTTTAGCCAAAACGGGATGTGATAGGCCGAAAAAATGAAATCAAAATTTTAGTCCCTCATTCCGTTCATACTCGACCCGAGCAAGAAAATTCCGAAAAAAATAGTAAAAAAATAAAAAAAATTATAAAACATGAAACCGTCATTATTTTTTGCCACAACGGGATGAGATAGACCGAAAAAGTGAAAACAAAATTTTAGTCCCAAATTCCGTTCATACTCCACCCGGGAAAGAAAATTCCGAAAAAAATAGTAAAAAAATTCAAAAAATTATAAAACATCCTCCCGGCATTTTTTTTAGCAAAAACGCGATGAGATAGGCAGAAAAACTGAAATCAAAATTTTTGTCCCGAATTCGGTTCATACTCGATCCGGGCAAGAAAATACCGAAAAAAATAGTAAAAAAATTCAAAAAATTAAAAAACCTAATCCCGACATTGTTTGTAGCCAAAACGGGATGATATAGGCTGAAAAAATGAAATCAAAATTTTAGTCCCGAATTCCGTTCATACACGACCCGGGCAAGAAAATTCCGAAAAAATAGTGAAAAAATTCAAAAATTTATAAAACCTATTCCCAGCATATTTTTAGACAAAACGGGGGGTGAGATAGGCCGAAAAACTGAAATCAAAATTTTAGACCCAAATTCCGTTCATACTCGCCCCGGGAAAGAATATTCCGAAAAAAAAAAGTAAAAAAATTGAAAAAATTATAAAACCTCTTCCCGGCATTATTTTTAGCAAAAACGGGTTGAGCTAGACCGAAAAAATGAAATCAAAATTTTAGTCCCGAAATCCGTTCATATTCTACCCGGGAAAGAAAATTCCGAAAAAAATAGTAAAAAAATGCAAAAAATTATAAAACATCTTCCCGGAATTATTTTTATCCAAAACGGGATGAGATAGGCTGCAAAACTGAAATCAAAATTTTAGTCCAGAATTCCGGTCTTTCTCGACCCAGGAAAGAAAATTCCGAAAAAAATAGTAAAAAAATTCAAAAAATTATAAAACATCTTCCCGGAATTATTTTTATCCAAAACGGGATGAGATAGGCTGCAAAACTGAAATCAAAATTTTAGTCCAGAATTCCGGTCTTTCTCGACCCAGGAAAGAATATTCCGAAAAAAATAGTAAAAAAATTCAAAAAATTATAAAACATCTTCCCGGAATTATTTTTATCCAAAACGGGATGAGATAGGCTGCAAAACTGAAATCAAAATTTTAGTCCAGAATTCCGGTCTTTCTCGACCCAGGAAAGAATATTCCGAAAAAAATAGTAAAAAAATTCAAAAAATTATAAAACCTCTTCCCGGCATTATTTTTAGCCAAAACGGGATGAGATAGGCCGAAAAACGGAAATCAAAATTTTAGTCCCGAATTCCGTTCATCCTCTACCCTGGAAAGAATATTCCGAAAAAAATAGTAAAAATATTCAAAAAATTATAAAACCTCTTCACGGCAATTTTTTTATCCAAAACGGTATGAGTTAGGCCGAAAAACTGAAATCAAAATTTTAGTTCCGAATTCCGTTCATACTCGACCCGGGCAAGAGAATTGAGAAAAAAATAGTAAAAAAATTCAAAAAATTAAAAAACCTCATCCCGGCATTGTTTTTAGCCAAAACGGGATGAGACAGGCCGAAAAAATAAAATCAAAATTTTAGTCCCGAATTCCGTTCATACACGACCCGGGCAAGAAAATTCGGAAAAAAATAGTAAAAAAATTCAAAAATTTATAAAACCTCTTCCCGGCATTATTTTTAGACAAAACGGGGGATGGGATAGGCCGAAAAACTGAAATCAAAATTTTAGCCCCAAATTCCGTTCATACTCGACCCAGGAAAGAATATTCCGAAAAAAATAGTAAAAAAATTCAAAAAATTATAAAACCTCTTCCCGGCAGTATTTTTTGCAAAAACGGGTTGAGATAGACGAAAAAAATGAAATCAAAATTTTAGTCCCGAATTCCGTTCATATTCTACCCAGGAAAGAATATTCCGAAAAAAATAGTAAAAAAATTCAAAAAATTATAAAACTACTTCCCGACATTATTTCTAGCCAAAACGGGATGAGATAGGCCGTAAAAATGAAATCAAAATTTTAGTCCCAAATTCCGTACATACTCGACCCGGGAAAGAAAATTCCGAAAAAAATAGTAAAAAAATTCAAAAAATTATAAAACCGCTTCCCGGAATTATTTTTATCCAAAACGGGATGAGATAGGCCGCAAAACTGAAATCAAAATTTTTGTCCAGATTTCCGGTCTTTCTCGACCCGGGAAAGAATATTCCGAAAAAAATAGTAAAAAATTTCAAAAAATTATAAAACCTCTTCCCGGCATTATTTTTAGCCAAAACGGGATGAGATAGGCCGAAAAACTGAAATCAAAATATTAGTCCCGAATTCCGTTCATACTCGACCCGGGAAAGAATATTTCGAAAAAAATAGTAAAAATATTCTAAAAATTATAAAACCTCGTCCCGGCAATATTTTTATCCAAAACGGTATGAGATAGGCCGAAAAACTGATATCAAAATTTTAGTCCCGAATTCCGTTCATACTCGACCCGGGAAAGAATATTCCGAAAAAAATCGTAAAAAAATT
This sequence comes from Quercus engelmannii, assembly GCA_029955605.1. NCBI lineage: Eukaryota > Viridiplantae > Streptophyta > Magnoliopsida > Fagales > Fagaceae > Quercus > Quercus engelmannii. The sequence goes on along the minus strand of JARPSG010000030.1, from coordinate 100,498 downwards.
CAAAAAATTATAAAACCTCTTCCCGGCATTATTTTTAGCCAAAACGGGATGAGATAGGCCGAAAAAATGAAATCAAAATTTTAGTCCCGAATTCCGTTCATACACGACCCGGGCAAGAAAATTCCGAAAAAAATAGTGAAAAAATCAAAAATTTATAAAACCTATTCCCAGCATATTTTTAGACAAAACGGGGGATGAGATAGGCCGAAAAACTGAAATGAAAATTTTAGACCCAAATTCCGTTCATACTCGACCCGGGAAAGAATATTCCGAAAAAAAAAGTAAAAAAATTGAAAAAATTATAAAACCTCTTCCCGGCATTATTTTTAGCAAAAACGGGTTGAGATAGACCTAAAAAATGAAATCAAAATTTTAGTCCCGAATTCCGTTCATATTCTACACGGGAAAGAAAATTCCGAAAAAAATAGTAAAAAAATTCAAAAAATTATAAAACCTCTTCCCGGAATTATTTTTATCCAAAACGGGATGAGATAGGCCGCAAAACTGAAATCAAAACTTTAGTCCAAAATTCTGGTCTTTCTCGACCCAGTAAAGAATATTCCGAAAAAAATAGTAAAAAAATTCAAAAAATTATAAAACCTCTTCCCGGCATTATTTTTAGCCAAAACGGGATGAGATAGGCCGAAAAACTGAAATCAAAATTTTAGTCCCGAATTCCGTTCATACTCGACCCGGGAAAGAATATTCCGAAAAAAATAGTAAAAATATTCAAAAAATTAAAAAACCACATCCCGGCATTGTTTTTAGCCAAAACGGGATGAGATAGGCCGAAAAAATAAAATCAAATATTTAGTCCTGAATTCCGTTCATACTCGACCCGGGCAAGAAAATTCCGAACAAAATAGTAAAAAAGTTCAAAAAATTATAAAACATGAAACCGTCATTATTTTTAGCCAAAACGGGATGTGATAGGCCGAAAAAATGAAATCAAAATTTTAGTCCCTAATTCCGTTCATACTCGACCCGGGCAAGAAAATTCCAAAAAAAATAGTAAAAAAGTTCAAAAAATTATAAAACATGAAACCGTAATTATTTTTAGCCAAAACGGGATGAGATAGGCCGAAAAAGTGAAAACAAAATTTTAGTCCCAAATTTCGTTCATACTCCACCCGGGAAAGAAAATTCCGAAAAAAATAGTAAAAAAATTCAAAAAATTATAAAACATCCTCCAGGCTTTATTTTTAGCAAAAACGAGATGAGATAGGCAGAAAAACTGAAATCAAAATTTTAGTCCCGAATTCGGTTCATACTCGACCCGGGCAAGAAAATTGCGAAAAAAATAGTAAAAAAATTCAAAAAATTAAAAAACCTAATCCCGGCATTGTTTTTAGCCAAAACGGGATGATATAGGCTGAAAAAATGAAATCAAAATTTTAGTCCCGAATTCCGTTCATACACGACCCGGGCAAGAAAATTCCGAAAAAAATAGTGAAAAAATTCAAAAATTTATAAAACCTATTCCCAGCATATTTTTAGACAAAACGGGGGATGAGATAGGCCGAAAAACTGAAATCAAAATTTTAGACCCAAATTCCGTTCATACTCGACCCGGGAAAGAATATTCCGAAAAAAAAAGTAAAAAAATTGAAAAAATTATAAAACCTCTTCCCGGCATTATTTTTAGCAAAAACGGGTTGAGATAGACCGAAAAAATGAAATCAAAATTTTAGTCCCGAATTCCGTTCATATTCTACACGGGAAAGAAAATTCCGAAAAAAATAGTAAAAAAATTCAAAAAATTATAAAACCTCTTCCCGGAATTATTTTTATCCAAAACGGGATGAGATAGGCCGCAAAACTGAAATCAAAACTTTAGTCCAAAATTCTGGTCTTTCTCGACCCAGTAAAGAATATTCCGAAAAAAATAGTAAAAAAATTCAAAAAATTATAAAACCTCTTCCCGGCATTATTTTTAGCCAAAACGGGATGAGATAGGCCGAAAAACTGAAATCAAAATTTTAGTCCCGAATTCCGTTCATACTCGACCCGGGAAAGAATATTCCGAAAAAAATAGTAAAAATATTCAAAAAATTAAAAAACCACATCCCGGCATTGTTTTTAGCCAAAACGGGATGAGATAGGCCGAAAAAATAAAATCAAATATTTAGTCCTGAATTCCGTTCATGCTCGACCCGGGCAAGAAAATTCCGAACAAAATAGTAAAAAAGTTCAAAAAATTATAAAACATGAAACCGTAATTATTTTTAGCCAAAACGGGATGTGATAGGCCGAAAAAATGAAATCAAAATTTTAGTCCCTAATTCCGTTCATACTCGACCCGGGCAAGAAAATTCCAAAAAAAATAGTAAAAAAGTTCAAAAAATTATAAAACATGAAACCGTAATTATTTTTAGCCAAAACGGGATGAGATAGGCCGAAAAAGTGAAAACAAAATTTTAGTCCCAAATTTCGTTCATACTCCACCCGGGAAAGAAAATTCCGAAAAAAATAGTAAAAAAATTCAAAAAATTATAAAACATCCTCCAGGCTTTATTTTTAGCAAAAACGACATGAGATAGGCAGAAAAACTGAAATCAAAATTTTAGTCCCGAATTCGGTTCATACTCGACCCGGGCAAGAAAATTGCGAAAAAAATAGTAAAAAAATTCAAAAAAATTAAAAAACCTAATCCCGGCATTGTTTTTAACCAAAACGGGATGATATAGGCTGAAAAAATGAAATCAAAATTTTAGTCCCGAATTCCGTTCATACACGACCCGGGCAAGAAAATTCCGAAAAAAATAGTTAAAAAATTCAAAAATTTATAAAACCTATTCCCAGCATATTTTTAGACAAAACGGGGGATGAGATAGGCCGAAAAACTGAAATCAAAATTTTAGACCCAAATTCCGTTCATACTCGACCCGGGAAAGAATATTCCGAAAAAAAAAGTAAAAAAATTGAAAAATTATAAAACCTCTTCCCGGCATTATTTTTAGCAAAAACGGGTTGAGATAGACCGAAAAAATGAAATCAAAATTTTAGTCCCGAATTCCGTTCATATTCTACACGGGAAAGAAAATTCCGAAAAAAATAGTAAAAAAATTCAAAAAATTATAAAACCTCTTCCCGGAATTATTTTTATCCAAAACGGGATGAGATAGGCCAAAAAACTGAAATCAAAATTTTAGTCCCGAATTCCGTTCATACTCGACCCGGGAAAGAATATTCCGAAAAAAATAGTAAAAATATTCAAAAAATTATAAAACCTCGTCCCGGCAATATTTTTATCCAAAACGGTATGAGATAGGCCGAAAAACTGAAATCAAAATTTTAGTCCCGAATTCGGTTCATACTCGACCCGGGCAAGAAAATCGCGAAAAAAATAGTAAAAAAATTCAAAAAATTAAAAAACCTAATCCCGGCATTGTTTTTAGCCAAAACGGGATGATATAGGCTGAAAAAATGAAATCAAAATTTTAGTCCCGAATTCCGTTCATACACGACCCGGGCAAGAAAATTCGGAAAAAAATAGTAAAAAAATTCAAAAATTTATAAAACCTCTTCCCGGCATTATTTTTAGACAAAACGGGGGATGAGATAGGCCGAAAAACTGAAATCAAAATTTTAGTCCCAAATTCCGTTCATACTCGACCCGGGAAAGAATATTCCGAAAAAAATAGTAAAAAAATTCAAAAAATTATAAAACATGAAACCGTCATTATTTTTAGCCAAAACGGGATGTGATAGGCCGAAAAAATGAAATCAAAATTTTAGTCCCTAATTCCGTTCATACTCGACCCGGGCAAGAAAATTCCGAAAAAAATAGTAAAAAAATTAAAAAAATTATAAAACATGAAACCGTCATTATTTTTAGCCACAACGGGATGAGATAGGCCGAAAAAGTGAAAACAAAATTTTAGTCCCAAATTCCGTTCATACTCCACCAGGGAAAGAAAATTCCGAAAAAAATAGTAAAAAAATTCAAAAAATTATAAAACATCCTCCCGGCATTATTTTTAGCAAAAACGGGATGAGATAGGCCGAAAAACTGAAATCAAAATTTTAGTCCCAAATTCGGTTCATACTCGACCCGGGCAAGAAAATTGCGAAAAAAATAGTAAAAAAATTAAAAAATTAAAAAACCTAATCCCGGCATTGTTTTTAGCCAAAACGGGATGAGATAGACTGAAAAAATGAAATCAAAATTTTAGTCCCGAATTCCGTTCATACTCTACCCGGGCAATAAAATTCAGAAAAAAATAGTGAAAAAATTCAAAAATTTATAAAACCTCTTCCCGGCATTATTTTTAGAACAAACGGGGGACTAGTTTGGCTGAAAAAATGAAAACAAAATTTTAGACCCGAATTCCGTTCATACTCTACCCAGGAAAGAATATTCCGAAAAAAATAGTAAAAAAATTCAAAAAATTATAAAACATGAAACCGTCATTATTTATAGCCAAAACGGGATGAGATGGGCCGAAAAAGTGAAAACAAAATTTTAGTCCCAAATTCCGTTCATACTCCTCCCGGGAAAGAAAATTCCGAAAAAAATAGTAAAAAAATTCAAAAAATTATAAAACATCCTCCCGGCACTATTTTTAGCAAAAACGGGATGAGATAGGCCGAAAAACTGAACTCAAAATTTTAGTCCCGAATTCGGTTCGTACTTGACTCGCGCAAGAAAATTGCGAAAAAAATAGTAAAAAAATTCAAAAAATTAAAAAACCTAATCCCGGCATTGTTTTTAGCCAAAACGGAATGATATAGGCTGAAAAAATGAAATCAAAATTTTTGTCCCGAATTCCGTTCATACACGACCCGGGCAAGAAAATTCGGAAAAAAATAGTAAAAAAATTCAAAAATTTATAAAACCTCTTCCCGGCATTATTTTTAGACAAAACGGGGGATGAGATAGGCCGAAAAACTGAAATCAAAATTTTAGACCCAAATTCCGTTCATACTCGACCCGGGAAAAAATATTCCGAAAAAAAAAGTAAAAAAATTGAAAAAATTATAAAACCTCTTCCCAGCATTATTTTTAGCAAAAACGGGTTGAGATAGACCGAAAAAATGAAATCAAAATTTTAGTCCCGAATTCCGTTCATATTCTACACGGGAAAGAAAATTCCGAAAAAAATAGTAAAAAAATTCAAAAAATTATAAAACCTCTTCCCGGAATTATTTTTATCCAAAACGGGATGAGATAGGCCGCAAAACTGAAACCAAAACTTTAGTCCAGAATTCCGGTCTTTCTCGACCCAGTAAAGAATATTCCGAAAAAAATAGTAAAAAAATTCAAAAAATTATAAAACCTCTTCCCGGCATTATTTTTAGCCAAAACGGGATGAGATAGGCCGAAAAACTGAAATCAAAATTTTAGTCCCGAATTCCGTTCATACTCGACCCGGGAAAGAATATTCCGAAAAAAATAGTAAAAATATTCAAAAAATTATAAAACCTCGTCCCGGCAATATTTTTATCCAAAACGGTATGAGATTGGCCGAAAAACTGAAATCAAAATTTTAGTCCCGAATTCGGTTCATACTCGACCCGGGCAAGAAAATTGCGAAAAAAATAGTAAAAAAATTCAAAAAATTAAAAAACCTAATCCCGGCATTGTTTCTAGCCAAAACGGGATGATATAGGCTGAAAAAATGAAATCAAAATTTTAGTCCCGAATTCCGCTCATACACGACCCGGGCAAGAAAATTCGGAAAAAAATAGTAAAAAAATTCAAAAATTTATAAAACCTCTTCCCGGCATTATTTTTAGACAAAATGGGGGATGAGATAGGCCGAAAAACTGAAATCAAAATTTTAGTCCCAAATTCCGTTCATACTCGACCCGGGAAAGAATATTCCGAAAAAAATAGTAAAAAAATTCAAAAAATTATAAAACATGAAACCGTCATTATTTTTAGCCAAAACGGGATGTGATAGGCCGAAAAAATGAATTCAAAATTTTAGTCCCTCATTCCGTTCATACTCGACCCGGGCAAGAAAATTCCGAAAAAAATAGTAAAAAAATAAAAAAAATTATAAAACATGAAACCGTCATTATTTTTTGCCACAACGGGATGAGATAGGCCGAAAAAGTGAAAACAAAATTTTAGTCCCAAATTCCGTTCATACTCCACCCGGGAAAGAAAATTCCGAAAAAAATAGTAAAAAAATTCAAAAAATTATAAAACATCCTCCCGGCATTATTTTTAGCAAAAACGCGATGAGATAGGCAGAAAAACTGAAATCAAAATTTTTGTCCCGAATTCGGTTCATACTCGACCCGGGCAAGAAAATACCGAAAAAAATAGTAAAAAAATTCAAAAAATTAAAAAACCTAATCCCGACATTGTTTGTAGCCAAAACGGGATGATATAGGCTGAAAAAATGAAATCAAAATTTTAGTCCCGAATTCCGTTCATACACGACCCGGGCAAGAAAATTCCGAAAAAAATAGTGAAAAAATTCAAAAATTTATAAAACCTATTCCCAGCATATTTTTAGACAAAACGGGGGGTGAGATAGGCCGAAAAACTGAAATCAAAATTTTAGACCCAAATTCCGTTCATACTCGTCCCGGGAAAGAATATTCCGAAAAAAAAAAGTAAAAAAATTGAAAAAATTATAAAACCTCTTCCCGGCATTATTTTTAGCAAAAACGGGTTGAGATAGACCGAAAAAATGAAATCAAAATTTTAGTCCCGAAATCCGTTCATATTCTACCCGGGAAAGAAAATTCCGAAGAAAATAGTAAAAAAATGCAAATAATTATAAAACATCTTCCCGGAATTATTTTTATCCAAAACGGGATGAGATAGGCTGCAAAACTGAAATCAAAATTTTAGTCCAGAATTCCGGTCTTTCTCGACCCAGGAAAGAAAATTCCGAAAAAAATAGTAAAAAAATTCAAAAAATTATAAAACATCTTCCCGGAATTATTTTTATCCAAAACGGGATGAGATAGGCTGCAAAACTGAAATCAAAATTTTAGTCCAGAATTCCGGTCTTTCTCGACCCAGGAAAGAATATTCCGAAAAAAATAGTAAAAAAATTCAAAAAATTATAAAACATCTTCCCGGAATTATTTTTATCCAAAACGGGATGAGATAGGCTGCAAAACTGAAATCAAAATTTTAGTCCAGAATTCCGGTCTTTCTCGACCCAGGAAAGAATATTCCGAAAAAAATAGTAAAAAAATTCAAAAAATTATAAAACCTCTTCCCGGCATTATTTTTAGCCAAAACGGGATGAGATAGGCCGAAAAACGGAAATCAAAATTTTAGTCCCGAATTCCGTTCATCCTCTACCCTGGAAAGAATATTCCGAAAAAAATAGTAAAAATATTCAAAAAATTATAAAACCTCTTCACGGCAATTTTTTTATCCAAAACGGTATGAGTTAGGCCGAAAAACTGAAATCAAAATTTTAGTTCCGAATTCCGTTCATACTCGACCCGGGCAAGAGAATTGAGAAAAAAATAGTAAAAAAATTCAAAAAATTAAAAAACCTCATCCCGGCATTGTTTTTAGCCAAAACGGGATGAGACAGGCCGAAAAAATAAAATCAAAATTTTAGTCCCGAATTCCGTTCACACACGACCCGGGCAAGAAAATTCGGAAAAAAATAGTAAAAAAATTCAAAAATTTATAAAACCTCTTCCCGGCATTATTTTTAGACAAAACGGGGGATGGGATAGGCCGAAAAACTGAAATCAAAATTTTAGCCCCAAATTCCGTTCATACTCGACCCAGGAAAGAATATTCCGAAAAAAATAGTAAAAAAATTCAAAAAATTATAAAACCTCTTCCCGGCAGTATTTTTTGCAAAAACGGGTTGAGATAGACGAAAAAAATGAAATCAAAATTTTAGTCCCGAATTCCGTTCATATTCTACCCAGGAAAGAATATTCCGAAAAAAATAGTAAAAAAATTCAAAAAATTATAAAACTACTTCCCGACATTATTTCTAGCCAAAACGGGATGAGATAGGCCGTAAAAATGAAATCAAAATTTTAGTCCCAAATTCCGTACATACTCGACCCGGGAAAGAAAATTCCGAAAAAAATAGTAAAAAAATTCAAAAAATTATAAAACCGCTTCCCGGAATTATTTTTATCCAAAACGGGATGAGATAGGCCGCAAAACTGAAATCAAAATTTTTGTCCAGATTTCCGGTCTTTCTCGACCCGGGAAAGAATATTCCGAAAAAAATAGTAAAAAATTTCAAAAAATTATAAAACCTCTTCCCGGCATTATTTTTAGCCAAAACGGGATGAGATAGGCCGAAAAACTGAAATCAAAATATTAGTCCCGAATTCCGTTCATACTCGACCCGGGAAAGAATATTCCGAAAAAAATAGTAAAAATATTCTAAAAATTATAAAACCTCGTCCCGGCAATATTTTTATCCAAAACGGTATGAGATAGGCCGAAAAACTGATATCAAAATTTTAGTCCCGAATTCCGTTCATACTCGACCCGGGAAAGAATATTCCGAAAAAAATCGTAAAAATATTCTAAAAATTATAAAACCTCGTCCCGGCAATATTTTTATCCGAAACGGTATGAGATAGGCCGAAAAACTGAAATCAAAATTTTAGTCCCGAATTCCGTTCATACTCGACCCGGGCAAGAAAATTCCGAAAAAAATAGTAAAAATGTTCAAAAAATTATAAAACATGAAATCGTCATTATTTTTAGCCAAAACGGGATGTGATAGGCCGAAAAAATGAAATCAAAATTTTAGTCCCTAATTCCGTTCATACTCGACCCGGCAAGAAAATTCCAAAAAAAATAGTAAAAAAGTTCAAAAAATTATAAAACATGAAACCGTAATTATTTGTAGCCAAAAAGGGATGAGATAGGCCGAAAAAGTGAAAACAAAATTTTAGTTCCAAATTTCGTTCATACTCCACCCGGGAAAGCAAATTCCAAAAAAAATAGAAAAAAAATTCAAAAAATTATAAAACATCCTCCCGGCTTTATTTTTAGCAAAAACGAGATGAGATAGGCAGAAAAACTGAAATCAAAATTTTAGTCCCGAATTCCGTTCATACTCGACCCGGGACAAAATATTTCGAAAAAAATAGTAAAAAAATTCAAAAAATTAAAAAACCTCATCCCGGCATTGTTTTTAGCCAAAACGGGATGAGATAGGCCGAAAAAATAAAATCAAATATTTAGTCCCGAATTCCGTTCATACTCGACCCGGGCAAGAAAATACCGAAAAAAATAGTAAAAAAATTCAAAAAATTAAAAAACCTAATCCCGGCATTGGTTTTAGCCAAAACGGGATGATATAGGCTGAAAAAATGAAATCAAAATTTTAGTCCCGAATTCCGTTCATACACGACCCGGGCAAGAAAATTCCGAAAAAAATAGTGAAAAAATCAAAAATTTATAAAACCTATTCCCAGCATATTTTTAGACAAAACGGGGGATGAGATAGGCCGAAAAACTGAAATCAAAATTTTAGACCCAAATTCCGTTCATACTCGACCCGGGAAAGAATATTCCGAAAAAAAAAGTAAAAAAATTGAAAAAATTATAAAACCTCTTCCCGGCATTATTTTTAGCAAAAACGGGTTGAGATAGACCGAAAAAATGAAATCAAAATTTTAGTCCCGAATTCCGTTCATATTCTACACGGGAAAGAAAATTCCGAAAAAAATAGTAAAAAAATTCAAAAAATTATAAAACCTCTTCCCGGAATTATTTTTATCCAAAACGGGATGAGATAGGCCGCAAAACTGAAATCAAAACTTTAGTCCAAAATTCTGGTCTTTCTCGACCCAGTAAAGAATATTCCGAAAAAAATAGTAAAAAAATTCAAAAAATTATAAAACCTCTTCCCGGCATTATTTTTAGCCAAAACGGGATGAGATAGGCCGAAAAACTGAAATCAAAATTTTAGTCCCGAATTCCGTTCATACTCGACCCGGGAAAGAATATTCCGAAAAAAATAGTAAAAATATTCAAAAAATTAAAAAACCACATCCCGGCATTGTTTTTAGCCAAAACGGGATGAGATAGGCCGAAAAAATAAAATCAAATATTTAGTCCTGAATTTCGTTCATACTCGACCCGGGCAAGAAAATTCCGAACAAAATAGTAAAAAAGTTCAAAAAATTATAAAACATGAAACCGTCATTATTTTTAGCCAAAACGGGATGTGATAGGCCGAAAAAATGAAATCAAAATTTTAGTCCCTAATTCCGTTCATACTCGACCCGGGCAAGAAAATTCCAAAAAAAATAGTAAAAAAGTTCAAAAAATTATAAAACATGAAACCGTAATTATTTTTAGCCAAAACGGGATGAGATAGGCCGAAAAAGTGAAAACAAAATTTTAGTCCCAAATTTTGTTCATACTCCACCCGGGAAAGAAAATTCCGAAAAAAATAGTAAAAAAATTCAAAAAATTATAAAACATCCTCCAGGCTTTATTTTTAGCAAAAACGAGATGAGATAGGCAGAAAAACTGAAATCAAAATTTTAGTCCCGAATTCGGTTCATACTCGACCCGGGCAAGAAAATTGCGAAAAAAATAGTAAAAAAATTCAAAAAATTAAAAAACCTAATCCCGGCATTGTTTTTAGCCAAAACGGGATGATATAGGCTGAAAAAATGAAATCAAAATTTTAGTCCCGAATTCCGTTCATACACGACCCGGGCAAGAAAATTCCGAAAAAAATAGTGAAAAAATTCAAAAATTTATAAAACCTGTTCCCAGCATATTTTTAGACAAAACGGGGGATGAGATAGGCCGAAAAACTGAAATCAAAATTTTAGACCCAAATTCCGTTCATACTCGACCCGGGAAAGAATATTCCGAAAAAAAAAGTAAAAAAATTGAAAAAATTATAAAACCTCTTCCCGGCATTATTTTTAGCAAAAACGGGTTGAGATAGACCGAAAAAATGAAATCAAAATTTTAGTCCCGAATTCCGTTCATATTCTACACGGGAAAGAAAATTCCGAAAAAAATAGTAAAAAAATTCAAAAAATTATAAAACCTCTTCCCGGAATTATTTTTATCCAAAACGGGATGAGATAGGCCGCAAAACTGAAATCAAAACTTTAGTCCAAAATTCTGGTCTTTCTCGACCCAGTAAAGAATATTCCGAAAAAAATAGTAAAAAAATTCAAAAAATTATAAAACCTCTTCCCGGCATTATTTTTAGCCAAAACGGGATGAGATAGGCCGAAAAACTGAAATCAAAATTTTAGTCCCGAATTCCGTTCATACTCGACCCGGGAAAGAATATTCCGAAAAAAATAGTAAAAATATTCAAAAAATTAAAAAACCACATCCCGGCATTGTTTTTAGCCAAAACGGGATGAGATAGGCCGAAAAAATAAAATCAAATATTTAGTCCTGAATTCCGTTCATACTCGACCCGGGCAAGAAAATTCCGAACAAAATAGTAAAAAAGTTCAAAAAATTATAAAACATGAAACCGTCATTATTTTTAGCCAAAACGGGATGTGATAGGCCGAAAAAATGAAATCAAAATTTTAGTCCCTAATTCCGTTCATACTCGACCCGGGCAAGAAAATTCCAAAAAAAATAGTAAAAAAGTTCAAAAAATTATAAAACATGAAACCGTAATTATTTTTAGCCAAAACGGGATGAGATAGGCCGAAAAAGTGAAAACAAAATTTTAGTCCCAAATTTCGTTCATACTCCACCCGGGAAAGAAAATTCCGAAAAAAATAGTAAAAAAATTCAAAAAATTATAAAACATCCTCCAGGCTTTATTTTTAGCAAAAACGAGATGAGATAGGCAGAAAAACTGAAATCAAAATTTTAGTCCCGAATTCGGTTCATACTCGACCCGGGCAAGAAAATTGCGAAAAAAATAGTAAAAAAATTCAAAAAATTAAAAAACCTAATCCCGGCATTGTTTTTAGCCAAAACGGGATGATATAGGCTGAAAAAATGAAATCAAAATTTTAGTCCCGAATTCCGTTCATACACGACCCGGGCAAGAAAATTCCGAAAAAAATAGTGAAAAAATTCAAAAATTTATAAAACCTATTCCCAGCATATTTTTAGACAAAACGGGGGATGAGATAGGCCGAAAAACTGAAATCAAAATTTTAGACCCAAATTCCGTTCATACTCGACCCGGGAAAGAATATTCCGAAAAAAAAAGTAAAAAAATTGAAAAATTATAAAACCTCTTCCCGGCATTATTTTTAGCAAAAACGGGTTGAGATAGACCGAAAAAATGAAATCAAAATTTTAGTCCCGAATTCCGTTCATATTCTACACGGGAAAGAAAATTCCGAAAAAAATAGTAAAAAAATTCAAAAAATTATAAAACCTCTTCCCGGAATTATTTTTATCCAAAACGGGATGAGATAGGCCGAAAAACTGAAATCAAAATTTTAGTCCCGAATTCCGTTCATACTCGACCCGGGAAAGAATATTCCGAAAAAAATAGTAAAAATATTCAAAAAATTATAAAACCTCGTCCCGGCAATATTTTTATCCAAAACGGTATGAGATAGGCCGAAAAACTGAAATCAAAATTTTAGTCCCGAATTCGGTTCATACTCGACCCGGGCAAGAAAATCGCGAAAAAAATAGTAAAAAAATTCAAAAAATTAAAAAACCTAATCCCGGCATTGTTTTTAGCCAAAACGGAATGATATAGGCTGAAAAAATGAAATCAAAATTTTAGTCCCGAATTCCGTTCATACACGACCCGGGCAAGAAAATTCGGAAAAAAATTGTAAAAAAATTCAAAAATTTATAAAACCTCTTCCCGGCATTATTTTTAGACAAAACGGGGGATGAGATAGGCCGAAAAACTGAAATCAAAATTTTAGACCCAAATTCCGTTCATACTCGACCCGGGAAAAAATATTCCGAAAAAAAAAGTAAAAAAATTGAAAAAATTATAAAACCTCTTCCCAGCATTATTTTTAGCAAAAACGGGTTGAGATAGACCGAAAAAATGAAATCAAAATTTTAGTCCCGAATTCCGTTCATATTCTACACGGGAAAGAAAATTCCGAAAAAAATAGTAAAAAAATTCAAAAAATTATAAAACCTCTTCCCGGAATTATTTTTATCCAAAACGGGATGAGATAGGCCGCAAAACTGAAACCAAAACTTTAGTCCAGAATTCCGGTCTTTCTCGACCCAGTAAAGAATATTCCGAAAAAAATAGTAAAAAAATTCAAAAAATTATAAAACCTCTTCCCGGCATTATTTTTAGCCAAAACGGGATGAGATAGGCCGAAAAACTGAAATCAAAATTTTAGTCCCGAATTCTGTTCATACTCGACCCGGGAAAGAATATTCCGAAAAAAATAGTAAAAATATTCAAAAAATTATAAAACCTCGTCCCGGCAATATTTTTATCCAAAACGGTATGAGATTGGCCGAAAAACTGAAATCAAAATTTTAGTCCCGAATTCGGTTCATACTCGACCCGGGCAAGAAAATTGCGAAAAAAATAGTAAAAAAATTCAAAAAATTAAAAAACCTAATCCCGGCATTGTTTCTAGCCAAAACGGGATGATATAGGCTGAAAAAATGAAATCAAAATTTTAGTCCCGAATTCCGCTCATACACGACCCGGGCAAGAAAATTCGGAAAAAAATAGTAAAAAAAATTCAAAAATCTATAAAACCTCTTCCCGGCATTATTTTTAGACAAAATGGGGGATGAGATAGGCCGAAAAACTGAAATCAAAATTTTAGTCCCAAATTCCGTTCATACTCGACCCGGGAAAGAATATTCCGAAAAAAATAGTAAAAAAATTCAAAAAATTATAAAACATGAAACCGTCATTATTTTTAGCCAAAACGGGATGTGATAGGCCGAAAAAATGATATCAAAATTTTAGTCCCTCATTCCGTTCATACTCGACTCGAGCAAGAAAATTCCGAAAAAAATAGTAAAAAAATAAAAAAAATTATAAAACATGAAACCGTCATTATTTTTTGCCACAACGGGATGAGATAGGCCGAAAAAGTGAAAACAAAATTTTAGTCCCAAATTCCGTTCATACTCCACCCGGGAAAGAAAATTCCGAAAAAAATAGTAAAAAAATTCAAAAAATTATAAAACATCCTCCCGGCATTATTTTTAGCAAAAACGCGATGAGATAGGCAGAAAAACTGAAATCAAAATTTTTGTCCCGAATTCGGTTCATACTCGACCCGGGCAAGAAAATACCGAAAAAAATAGTAAAAAAATTCAAAAAATTAAAAAACCTAATCCCGACATTGTTTGTAGCCAAAACGGGATGATATAGGCTGAAAAAATGAAATCAAAATTTTAGTCCCGAATTCCGTTCATACACGACTCGGGCAAGAAAATTCCGAAAAAAATAGTGAAAAAATTCAAAAATTTGTAAAACCTATTCCCAGCATATTTTTAGACAAAACGGGGGGTGAGATAGGCCGAAAAACTGAAATCAAAATTTTAGACCCAAATTCCGCTCATACTCGTCCCGGGAAAGAATATTCCGAAAAAAAAAAGTAAAAAAATTGAAAAAATTAGAAAACCTCTTCCCGGCATTATTTCTAGCAAAAACGGGTTGAGATAGACCGAAAAAATGAAATCAAAATTTTAGTCCCGAAATCCGTTCATATTCTACCCGGGAAAGAAAATTCCGAAAAAAATAGTAAAAAAATGCAAAAAATTATAAAACATCTTCCCGGAATTATTTTTATCCAAAACGGGATGAGATAGGCTGCAAAACTGAAATCAAAATTTTAGTCCAGAATTCCGGTCTTTCTCGACCCAGGAAAGAAAATTCCGAAAAAAATAGTAAAAAAATTCAAAAAATTATAAAACATCTTCCCGGAATTATTTTTATCCAAAACGGGATGAGATAGGCTGCAAAACTGAAATCAAAATTTTAGTCCAGAATTCCGGTCTTTCTCGACCCAGGAAAGAATATTCCGAAAAAAATAGTAAAAAAATTCAAAAAATTATAAAACATCTTCCCGGAATTATTTTTATCCAAAACGGGATGAGATAGGCTGCAAAACTGAAATCAAAATCTTAGTCCAGAATTCCGGTCTTTCTCGACCCAGGAAAGAATATTCCGAAAAAAATAGTAAAAAAATTCAAAAAATTATAAAACCTCTTCCCGGCATTATTTTTAGCCAAAACGGGATGAGATAGGCCGAAAAACGGAAATCAAAATTTTAGTCCCGAATTCCGTTCATCCTCTACCCTGGAAAGAATATTCCGAAAAAAATAGTAAAAATATTCAAAAAATTATAAAACCTCTTCACGGCAATTTTTTTATCCAAAACGGTATGAGTTAGGCCGAAAAACTGAAATCAAAATTTTAGTTCCGAATTCCGTTCATACTCGACCCGGGCAAGAGAATTGAGAAAAAAATAGTAAAAAAATTCAAAAAATTAAAAAACCTCATCCCGGCATTGTTTTTAGCCAAAACGGGATGAGACAGGCCGAAAAAATAAAATCAAAATTTTAGTCCCGAATTCCGTTCATACACGACCCGGGCAAGAAAATTCGGAAAAAAATAGTAAAAAAATTCAAAAATTTATAAAACCTCTTCCCGGCATTATTTTTAGACAAAACGGGGGATGGGATAGGCCGAAAAACTGAAATCAAAATTTTAGCCCAAAATTCCGTTCATACTCGACCCAGGAAAGAATATTCCGAAAAAAATAGTAAAAAAATTCAAAAAATTATAAAACTACTTTCCAACATTATTTCTAGCCAAAACGGGATGAGATAGGGCGTAAAAATGAAAT
The DNA here is from genome assembly GCA_029955605.1 of Quercus engelmannii. Classification (NCBI taxonomy): domain Eukaryota; kingdom Viridiplantae; phylum Streptophyta; class Magnoliopsida; order Fagales; family Fagaceae; genus Quercus; species Quercus engelmannii. The sequence continues at coordinate 84,781 of JARPSG010000030.1, read as the reverse complement.
CAAAATTTTAGTCCCGAATTCCGTTCATACTCGACCCGGGAGAGAAAATTCCGAAAAAAATAGTAAAAAAATTCAAAAAATTATAAAACCGCTTCCCGGAATTATTTTTATCCAAAACGGGGGATGGGATAGGCCGAAAAACTGAAATCAAAATTTTAGCCCCAAATTCCGTTCATACTCGACCCAGGAAAGAATATTCCGAAAAAAATAGTAAAAAAATTCAAAAAATTATAAAACCTCTTCCCGGCAGTATTTTTTGCAAAAACGGGTTGAGATAGACGAAAAAAATGAAATCAAAATTTTAGTCCCGAATTCCGTTCATATTCTACCCAGGAAAGAATATTCCGAAAAAAATAGTAAAAAAATTCAAAAAATTATAAAACTACTTCCCGACATTATTTCTAGCCAAAACGGGATGAGATAGGCCTTAAAAATGAAATCAAAATTTTAGTCCCAAATTCCGTACATACTCGACCCGGGAAAGAAAATTCCGAAAAAAATAGTAAAAAAATTCAAAAAATTATAAAACCGCTTCCCGGAATTATTTTTATCCAAAACGGGATGAGATAGGCCGCAAAACTGAAATCAAAATTTTTGTCCAGATTTCCGGTCTTTCTCGACCCGGGAAAGAATATTCCGAAAAAAATAGTAAAAAATTTCAAAAAATTATAAAACCTCTTCCCGGCATTATTTTTAGCCAAAACGGGATGAGATAGGCCGAAAAACTGAAATCAAAATATTAGTCCCGAATTCCGTTCATACTCGACCCGGGAAAGAATATTCCGAAAAAAATAGTAAAAATATTCTAAAAATTATAAAACCTCGTCCCGGCAATATTTTTATCCAAAACGGTATGAGATAGGCCGAAAAACTGATATCAAAATTTTAGACCCGAATTCCGTTCATACTCGACCCGGGAAAGAATATTCCGAAAAAAATAGTAAAAATATTCTAAAAATTATAAAACCTCGTCCCGGCAATATTTTTATCCGAAACGGTATGAGATAGGCCGAAAAACTGAAATCAAAATTTTAGTCCCGAATTCCGTTCATACTCGACCCGGGCAAGAAAATTCCGAAAAAAATAGTAAAAAAGTTCAAAAAATTATAAAACATGAAATCGTCATTATTTTTAGCCAAAACGGGATGTGATAGGCCGAAAAAATGAAATCAAAATTTTAGTCCCTAATTCCGTTCATACTCGACCCGGGCAAGAAAATTCCAAAAAAAATAGTAAAAAAGTTCAAAAAATTATAAAACATGAAACCGTAATTATTTGTAGCCAAAAAGGGATGAGATAGGCCGAAAAAGTGAAAACAAAATTTTAGTTCCAAATTTCGTTCATACTCCACCCGGGAAAGCAAATTCCAAAAAAAATAGAAAAAAAATTCAAAAAATTATAAAACATCCTCCCGGCTTTATTTTTAGCAAAAACGAGATGAGATAGGCAGAAAAACTGAAATCAAAATTTTAGTCCCGAATTCCGTTCATACTCGACCCGGGACAGAATATTCCAAAAAAAATAGTAAAAAAATTCAAAAAATTAAAAAACCTCATCCCGGCATTGTTTTTAGCCAAAACGGGATGAGATAGGCCGAAAAAATAAAATCAAATATTTAGTCCCGAATTCCGTTCATACTCGACCCGGGCAAGAAAATACCGAAAAAAATAGTAAAAAAATTCAAAAAATTAAAAAACCTAATCCCGGCATTGGTTTTAGCCAAAACGGGATGATATAGGCTGAAAAAATGAAATCAAAATTTTAGTCCCGAATTCCGTTCATACACGACCCGGGCAAGAAAATTCCTAAAAAAATAGTGAAAAAATAAAAAATTTATAAAACCTATTCCCAGCATATTTTTAGACAAAACGGGGGATGAGATAGGCCGAAAAACTGAAATCAAAATTTTAGACCCAAATTCCGTTCATACTCGACCCGGGAAAGAATATTCCGAAAAAAAAAGTAAAAAAATTGAAAAAATTATAAAACCTCTTCCCGGCATTATTTTTAGCAAAAACGGGTTGAGATAGACCGAAAAAATGAAATCAAAATTTTAGTCCCGAATTCCGTTCATATTCTACACGGGAAAGAAAATTCCGAAAAAAATAGTAAAAAAATTCAAAAAATTATAAAACCTCTTCCCGGAATTATTTTTATCCAAAACGGGATGAGATAGGCCGCAAAACTGAAATCAAAACTTTAGTCCAAAATTCTGGTCTTTCTCGACCCAGTAAAGAATATTCCGAAAAAAATAGTAAAAAAATTCAAAAAATTATAAAACCTCTTCCCGGCATTATTTTTAGCCAAAACGGGATGAGATAGGCCGAAAAACTGAAATCAAAATTTTAGTCCCGAATTCCGTTCATACTCGACCCGGGAAAGAATATTCCGAAAAAAATAGTAAAAATATTCAAAAAATTAAAAAACCACATCCCGGCATTGTTTTTAGCCAAAACGGGATGAGATAGGCCGAAAAAATAAAATCAAATATTTAGTCCTGAATTCCGTTCATACTCGACCCGGGCAAGAAAATTCCGAACAAAATAGTAAAAAAGTTCAAAAAATTATAAAACATGAAACCGTCATTATTTTTAGCCAAAACGGGATGTGATAGGCCGAAAAAATGAAATCAAAATTTTAGTCCCTAATTCCGTTCATACTCGACCCGGGCAAGAAAATTCCAAAAAAAATAGTAAAAAAGTTCAAAAAATTATAAAACATGAAACCGTAATTATTTTTAGCCAAAACGGGATGAGATAGGCCGAAAAAGTGAAAACAAAATTTTAGTCCCAAATTTCGTTCATACTCCACCCGGGAAAGAAAATTCCGAAAAAAATAGTAAAAAAATTCAAAAAATTATAAAACATCCTCCAGGCTTTATTTTTAGCAAAAACGAGATGAGATAGGCAGAAAAACTGAAATCAAAATTTTAGTCCCGAATTCGGTTCATACTCGACCCGGGCAAGAAAATTGCGAAAAAAATAGTAAAAAAATTCAAAAAATTAAAAAACCTAATCCCGGCATTGTTTTTAGCCAAAACGGGATGATATAGGCTGAAAAAATGAAATCAAAATTTTAGTCCCGAATTCCGTTCATACACGACCCGGGCAAGAAAATTCCGAAAAAAAATAGTGAAAAAATTCAAAAATTTATAAAACCTATTCCCAGCATATTTTTAGACAAAACGGGGGATGAGATAGGCCGAAAAACTGAAATCAAAATTTTAGACCCAAATTCCGTTCATACTCGACCCGGGAAAGAATATTCCGAAAAAAAAAGTAAAAAAATTGAAAAAATTATAAAACCTCTTCCCGGCATTATTTTTAGCAAAAACGGGTTGAGATAGACCGAAAAAATGAAATCAAAATTTTAGTCCCGAATTCCGTTCATATTCTACACGGGAAAGAAAATTCCGAAAAAAATAGTAAAAATTTTCAAAAAATTATAAAACCTCTTCCCGGAATTATTTTTATCCAAAACGGGATGAGATAGGCCGCAAAACTGAAATCAAAACTTTAGTCCAAAATTCTGGTCTTTCTCGACCCAGTAAAGAATATTCCGAAAAAAATAGTAAAAAAATTCAAAAAATTATAAAACCTCTTCCCGGCATTATTTTTAGCCAAAACGGGATGAGATAGGCCGAAAAACTGAAATCAAAATTTTAGTCCCGAATTCCGTTCATACTCGACCCGGGAAAGAATATTCCGAAAAAAATAGTAAAAATATTCAAAAAATTAAAAAACCTAATCCCGGCATTGTTTTTAGCCAAAACGGGATGAGATAGACTGAAAAAATGAAATCAAAATTTTAGTCCCGAATTCCGTTCATACTCTACCCGGGCAATAAAATTCAGAAAAAAATAGTGAAAAAATTCAAAAATTTATAAAACCTCTTCCCGGCATTATTTTTAGAACAAACGGGGGATTAGTTTGGCTGAAAAAATGAAAACAAAATTTTAGACCCGAATTCCGTTCATACTCTACCCAGGAAAGAATATTCCGAAAAAAATAGTAAAAAAATTCAAAAAATTATAAAACATGAAACCGTCATTATTTATAGCCAAAACGGGATGAGATAGGCCGAAAAAGTGAAAACAAAATTTTAGTCCCAAATTCCGTTCATACTTGACTCGCGCAAGAAAATTGCGAAAAAAATAGTAAAAAAATTCAAAAAATTAAAAAACCTAATCCCGGCATTGTTTTTAGCCAAAACGGAATGATATAGGCTGAAAAAATGAAATCAAAATTTTAGTCCCGAATTCCGTTCATACACGACCCGGGCAAGAAAATTCGGAAAAAAATAGTAAAAAAATTCAAAAATTTATAAAACCTCTTCCCGGCATTATTTTTAGACAAAACGGGGGATGAGATAGGCCGAAAAACTGAAATCAAAATTTTAGACCCAAATTCCATTCATACTCGACCCGGGAAAAAATATTCCGAAAAAAAAAGTAAAAAAATTGAAAAAATTATAAAACCTCTTCCCGGCATTATTTTTAGCAAAAACGGGTTGAGATAGACCGAAAAAATGAAATCAAAATTTTAGTCCCGAATTCCGTTCATATTCTACACGGGAAAGAAAATTCCGAAAAAAATAGTAAAAATTTTCAAAAAATTATAAAACATCCTCCAGGCTTTATTTTTAGCAAAAACGAGATGAGATAGGCAGAAAAACTGAAATCAAAATTTTAGTCCCGAATTCGGTTCATACTCGACCCGGGCAAGAAAATTGCGAAAAAAATAGTAAAAAAATTCAAAAAATTAAAAAACCTAATCCCGGCATTGTTTTTAGCCAAAACGGGATGATATAGGCTGAAAAAATGAAATCAAAATTTTAGTCCCGAATTCCGTTCATACACGACCCGGGCAAGAAAATTCCGAAAAAAAATAGTGAAAAAATTCAAAAATTTATAAAACCTATTCCCAGCATATTTTTAGACAAAACGGGGGATGAGATAGGCCGAAAAACTGAAATCAAAATTTTAGACCCAAATTCCGTTCATACTCGACCCGGGAAAGAATATTCCGAAAAAAAAAGTAAAAAAATTGAAAAAATTATAAAACCTCTTCCCGGCATTATTTTTAGCAAAAACGGGTTGAGATAGACCGAAAAAATGAAATCAAAATTTTAGTCCCGAATTCCGTTCATATTCTACACGGGAAAGAAAATTCCGAAAAAAATAGTAAAAATTTTCAAAAAATTATAAAACCTCTTCCCGGAATTATTTTTATCCAAAACGGGATGAGATAGGCCGCAAAACTGAAATCAAAACTTTAGTCCAAAATTCTGGTCTTTCTCGACCCAGTAAAGAATATTCCGAAAAAAATAGTAAAAAAATTCAAAAAATTATAAAACCTCTTCCCGGCATTATTTTTAGCCAAAACGGGATGAGATAGGCCGAAAAACTGAAATCAAAATTTTAGTCCCGAATTCCGTTCATACTCGACCCGGGAAAGAATATTCCGAAAAAAATAGTAAAAATATTCAAAAAATTAAAAAACCTAATCCCGGCATTGTTTTTAGCCAAAACGGGATGAGATAGACTGAAAAAATGAAATCAAAATTTTAGTCCCGAATTCCGTTCATACTCTACCCGGGCAATAAAATTCAGAAAAAAATAGTGAAAAAATTCAAAAATTTATAAAACCTCTTCCCGGCATTATTTTTAGAACAAACGGGGGATTAGTTTGGCTGAAAAAATGAAAACAAAATTTTAGACCCGAATTCCGTTCATACTCTACCCAGGAAAGAATATTCCGAAAAAAATAGTAAAAAAATTCAAAAAATTATAAAACATGAAACCGTCATTATTTATAGCCAAAACGGGATGAGATAGGCCGAAAAAGTGAAAACAAAATTTTAGTCCCAAATTCCGTTCATACTTGACTCGCGCAAGAAAATTGCGAAAAAAATAGTAAAAAAATTCAAAAAATTAAAAAACCTAATCCCGGCATTGTTTTTAGCCAAAACGGAATGATATAGGCTGAAAAAATGAAATCAAAATTTTAGTCCCGAATTCCGTTCTTACACGACCCGGGCAAGAAAATTCGGAAAAAAATAGTAAAAAAATTCAAAAATTTATAAAACCTCTTCCCGGCATTATTTTTAGACAAAACGGGGGATGAGATAGGCCGAAAAACTGAAATCAAAATTTTAGACCCAAATTCCATTCATACTCGACCCGGGAAAAAATATTCCGAAAAAAAAAGTAAAAAAATTGAAAAAATTATATAACCTCTTCCCAGCATTATTTTTAGCAAAAACGGGTTGAGATAGACCGAAAAAATGAAATCAAAATTTTAGTCCCGAATTCCGTTCATATTCTACACGGGAAAGAAAATTCCGAAAAAAATAGTAAAAAAATTCAAAAAATTATAAAACCTCTTCCCGGAATTATTTTTATCCAAAACGGGATGAGATAGGCCGCAAAACTGAAACCAAAACTTTAGTCCAGAATACCGGTCTTTCTCGACCCAGTAAAGAATATTCCGAAAAAAATAGTAAAAAAATTCAAAAAATTATAAAACCTCTTCCCGGCATTATTTTTAGCCAAAACGGGATGAGATAGGCCGAAAAACTGAAATCAAAATTTTAGTCCCGAATTCCGTTCATACTCGACCCGGGAAAGAATATTCCGAAAAAAATAGTAAAAATATTCAAAAAATTATAAAACCTCGTCCCGGCAATATTTTTATCCAAAACGGTATGAGATTGGCCGAAAAACTGAAATCAAAATTTTAGTCCCGAATTCGGTTCATACTCGACCCGGGCAAGAAAATTGCGAAAAAAATAGTAAAAAAATTCAAAAAATTAAAAAACCTAATCCCGGCATTGTTTCTAGCCAAAACGGGATGATATAGGCTGAAAAAATGAAATCAAAATTTTAGTCCCGAATTCCGCTCATACACGACCCGGGCAAGAAAATTCGGAAAAAAATAGTAAAAAAATTCAAAAATTTATAAAACCTCTTCCCGGCATTATTTTTAGACAAAATGGGGGATGAGATAGGCCGAAAAACTGAAATCAAAATTTTAGTCCCAAATTCCGTTCATACTCGACCCGGGAAAGAATATTCCGAAAAAAATAGTAAAAAAATTCAAAAAATTATAAAACATGAAACCGTCATTATTTTTAGCCAAAACGGGATGTGATAGGCCGAAAAAATGAAATCAAAATTTTAGTCCCTCATTCCGTTCATACTCGACCCGAGCAAGAAAATTCCGAAAAAAATAGTAAAAAAATAAAAAAAATTATAAAACATGAAACCGTCATTATTTTTTGCCACAACGGGATGAGATAGGCCGAAAAAGTGAAAACAAAATTTTAGTCCCAAATTCCGTTCATACTCCGCCCGGGAAAGAAAATTCCGAAAAAAATAGTAAAAAAATTCAAAAAATTATAAAACATCCTCCCGGCATTATTTTTAGCAAAAACGCGATGAGATAGGCAGAAAAACTGAAATCAAAATTTTTGTCCCGAATTCGGTTCATACTCGACCCGGGCAAGAAAATACCGAAAAAAATAGTAAAAAAATTCAAAAAATTAAAAAACCTAATCCCGACATTGTTTGTAGCCAAAACGGGATGATATAGGCTGAAAAAATGAAATCAAAATTTTAGTCCCGAATTCCGTTCATACACGACCCGGGCAAGAAAATTCCGAAAAAAATAGTGAAAAAATTCAAAAATTTATAAAACCTATTCCCAGCATATTTTTAGACAAAATGGGGGGTGAGATAGGCCGAAAAACTGAAATCAAAATTTTAGATCCAAATTCCGTTCATACTCGTCTCGGGAAAGAATATTCCGAAAAAAAAAAGTAAAAAAATTGAAAAAATTATAAAACCTCTTCCCGGCATTATTTTTAGCAAAAACGGGTTGAGATAGACCGAAAAAATGAAATCAAAATTTTAGTCCCGAAATCCGTTCATATTCTACCCGGGAAAGAAAATTCCGAAAAAAATAGTAAAAAAATGCAAAAAATTATAAAACATCTTCCCGGAATTATTTTTATCCAAAACGGGATGAGATAGGCTGCAAAACTGAAATCAAAATTTTAGTCCAGAATTCCGGTCTTTCTCGACCCAGGAAAGAAAATTCCGAAAAAAATAGTAAAAAAATTCAAAAAATTATAAAACATCTTCCCGGAATTATTTTTATCCAAAACGGGATGAGATAGGCTGCAAAACTGAAATCAAAATTTTAGTCCAGAATTCCGGTCTTTCTCGACCCAGGAAAGAATATTCCGAAAGAAATAGTAAAAAAATTCAAAAAATTATAAAACATCTTCCCGGAATTATTTTTATCCAAAACGGGATGAGATAGGCTGCAAAACTGAAATCAAAATTTTAGTCCAGAATTCCGGTCTTTCTCGACCCAGGAAAGAATATTCCGAAAAAAATAGTAAAAAAATTCAAAAAATTATAAAACCTCTTCCCGGCATTATTTTTAGCCAAAACGGGATGAGATAGGCCGAAAAACGGAAATCAAAATTTTAGTCCCGAATTCCGTTCATCCTCTACCCTGGAAAGAATATTCCGAAAAAAATAGTAAAAATATTCAAAAAATTATAAAACCTCTTCACGGCAATTTTTTTATCCAAAACGGTATGAGTTAGGCCGAAAAACTGAAATCAAAATTTTAGTTCCGAATTCCGTTCATACTCGACCCGGGCAAGAGAATTGAGAAAAAAATAGTAAAAAAATTCAAAAAATTAAAAAACCTCATCCCGGCATTGTTTTTAGCCAAAACGGGATGAGACAGGCCGAAAAAATAAAATCAAAATTTTAGTCCCGAATTCCGTTCATACACGACCCGGGCAAGAAAATTCGGAAAAAAATAGTAAAAAAATTCAAAAATTTATAAAACCTCTTCCCGGCATTATTTTTAGACAAAACGGGGGATGGGATAGGCCGAAAAACTGAAATCAAAATTTTAGCCCCAAATTCCGTTCATACTCGACCCAGGAAAGAATATTCCGAAAAAAATAGTAAAAAAATTCAAAAAATTATAAAACCTCTTCCCGGCAGTATTTTTTGCAAAAACGGGTTGAGATAGACGAAAAAAATGAAATCAAAATTTTAGTCCCGAATTCCGTTCATATTCTACCCAGGAAAGAATATTCCGAAAAAAATAGTAAAAAAATTCAAAAAATTATAAAACTACTTCCCGACATTATTTCTAGCCAAAACGGGATGAGATAGGCCGTAAAAATGAAATCAAAATTTTAGTCCCAAATTCCGTACATACTCGACCCGGGAAAGAAAATTCCGAAAAAAATTCAAAAAATTATAAAACCGCTTCCCGGAATTATTTTTATCCAAAACGGGATGAGATAGGCCGCAAAACTGAAATCAAAATTTTTGTCCAGATTTCCGGTCTTTCTCGACCCGGGAAAGAATATTCCGAAAAAAATAGTAAAAAATTTCAAAAAATTATAAAACCTCTTCCCGGCATTATTTTTAGCCAAAACGGGATGAGATAGGCCGAAAAACTGAAATCAAAATATTAGTCCCGAATTCCGTTCATACTCGACCCGGGAAAGAATATTCCGAAAAAAATAGTAAAAATATTCTAAAAATTATAAAACCTCGTCCCGGCAATATTTTTATCCAAAACGGTATGAGATAGGCCGAAAAACTGATATCAAAATTTTAGTCCCGAATTCCGTTCATACTCGACCCGGGAAAGAATATTCCGAAAAAAATAGTAAAAATATTCTAAAAATTATAAAACCTCGTCCCGGCAATATTTTTATCCGAAACGGTATGAGATAGGCCGAAAAACTGAAATCAAAATTTTAGTCCCGAATTCCGTTCATACTCGACCCGGGCAAGAAAATTCCGAAAAAAATAGTAAAAAAGTTCAAAAAATTATAAAACATGAAATCGTCATTATTTTTAGCCAAAACGGGATGTGATAGTCCGAAAAAATGAAATCAAAATTTTAGTCCCTAATTCCGTTCATACTCGACCCGGGCAAGAAAATTCCAAAAAAAATAGTAAAAAAGTTCAAAAAATTATAAAACATGAAACCGTAATTATTTGTAGCCAAAAAGGGATGAGATAGGCCGAAAAAGTGAAAACAAAATTTTAGTTCCAAATTTCGTTCATACTCCACCCGGGAAAGCAAATTCCAAAAAAAATAGAAAAAAAATTCAAAAAATTATAAAACATCCTCCCGGCTTTATTTTTAGCAAAAACGAGATGAGATAGGCAGAAAAACTGAAATCAAAATTTTAGTCCCGAATTCCGTTCATACTCGACCCGGGACAGAATATTCCGAAAAAAATAGTAAAAAAATTCAAAAAATTAAAAAACCTCATCCCGGCATTGTTTTTAGCCAAAACGGGATGAGATAGGCCGAAAAAATAAAATCAAATATTTAGTCCCGAATTCCGTTCATACTCGACCCGGGCAAGAAAATACCGAAAAAAATAGTAAAAAAATTCAAAAAATTAAAAAACCTAATCCCGGCATTGGTTTTAGCCAAAACGGGATGATATAGGCTGAAAAAATGAAATCAAAAATTTTAGTCCCGAATACCGTTCATACACGACCCGGGCAAGAAAATTCCGAAAAAAATAGTGAAAAAATCAAAAATTTATAAAACCTATTCCCAGCATATTTTTAGACAAAACGGGGGATGAGATAGGCCGAAAAACTGAAATCAAAATTTTAGACCCAAATTCCGTTCATACTCGACCCGGGAAAGAATATTCCGAAAAAAAAAGTAAAAAAATTGAAAAAATTATAAAACCTCTTCCCGGCATTATTTTTAGCAAAAACGGGTTGAGATAGACCGAAAAAATGAAATCAAAATTTTAGTCCCGAATTCCGTTCATATTCTACACGGGAAAGAAAATTCCGAAAAAAATAGTAAAAAAATTCAAAAAATTATAAAACCTCTTCCCGGAATTATTTTTATCCAAAACGGGATGAGATAGGCCGCAAAACTGAAATCAAAACTTTAGTCCAAAATTCTGGTCTTTCTCGACCCAGTAAAGAATATTCCGAAAAAAATAGTAAAAAAATTCAAAAAATTATAAAACCTCTTCCCGGCATTATTTTTAGCCAAAACGGGATGAGATAGGCCGAAAAACTGAAATCAAAATTTTAGTCCCGAATTCCGTTCATACTCGACCCGGGAAAGAATATTCCGAAAAAAATAGTAAAAATATTCAAAAAATTAAAAAACCACATCCCGGCATTGTTTTTAGCCAAAACGGGATGAGATAGGCCGAAAAAATAAAATCAAATATTTAGTCCTGAATTCCGTTCATACTCGACCCGGGCAAGAAAATTCCGAACAAAATAGTAAAAAAGTTCAAAAAATTATAAAACATGAAACCGTCATTATTTTTAGCCAAAACGGGATGTGATAGGCCGAAAAAATGAAATCAAAATTTTAGTCCCTAATTCCGTTCATACTCGACCCGGGCAAGAAAATTCCAAAAAAAATAGTAAAAAAGTTCAAAAAATTATAAAACATGAAACCGTAATTATTTTTAGCCAAAACGGGATGAGATAGGCCGAAAAAGTGAAAACAAAATTTTAGTCCCAAATTTCGTTCATACTCCACCCGGGAAAGAAAATTCCGAAAAAAATAGTAAAAAAATTCAAAAAATTATAAAACATCCTCCAGGCTTTATTTTTAGCAAAAACGAGATGAGATAGGTAGAAAAACTGAAATCAAAATTTTAGTCCCGAATTCGGGTCATACTCGACCCGGGCAAGAAAATTGCGAAAAAAATAGTAAAAAAATTCAAAAAATTAAAAAACCTAATCCCGGCATTGTTTTTAGCCAAAACGGGATGATATAGGCTGAAAAAATGAAATCAAAATTTTAGTCCCGAATTCCGTTCATACACGACCCGGGCAAGAAAATTCCGAAAAAAATAGTGAAAAAATTCAAAAATTTATAAAACCTATTCCCAGCATATTTTTAGACAAAACGGGGGATGAGATAGGCCGAAAAACTGAAATCAAAATTTTAGACCCAAATTCCGTTCATACTCGACCCGGGAAAGAATATTCCGAAAAAAAAAGTAAAAAAATTGAAAAAATTATAAAACCTCTTCCCGGCATTATTTTTAGCAAAAACGGGTTGAGATAGACCGAAAAAATGAAATCAAAATTTTAGTCCCGAATTCCGTTCATATTCTACACGGGAAAGAAAATTCCGAAAAAAATAGTAAAAAAATTCAAAAAATTATAAAACCTCTTCCCGGAATTATTTTTATCCAAAACGGGATGAGATAGGCCGCAAAACTGAAATCAAAACTTTAGTCCAAAATTCTGGTCTTTCTCGACCCAGTAAAGAATATTCCGAAAAAAATAGTAAAAAAATTCAAAAAATTATAAAACCTCTTCCCGGCATTATTTTTAGCCAAAACGGGATGAGATAGGCCGAAAAACTGAAATCAAAATTTTAGTCCCGAATTCCGTTCATACTCGACCCGGGAAAGAATATTCCGAAAAAAATAGTAAAAATATTCAAAAAATTAAAAAACCACATCCCGGCATTGTTTTTAGCCAAAACGGGATGAGATAGGCCGAAAAAATAAAATCAAATATTTAGTCCTGAATTCCGTTCATACTCGACCCGGGCAAGAAAATTCCGAACAAAATAGTAAAAAAGTTCAAAAAATTATAAAACATGAAACCGTCATTATTTTTAGCCAAAACGGGATGTGATAGGCCGAAAAAATGAAATCAAAATTTTAGTCCCTAATTCCGTTCATACTCGACCCGGGCAAGAAAACTCCAAAAAAAATAGTAAAAAAGTTCAAAAAATTATAAAACATGAAACCGTAATTATTTTTAGCCAAAACGGGATGAGATAGGCCGAAAAAGTGAAAACAAAATTTTAGTCCCAAATTTCGTTCATACTCCACCCGGGAAAGAAAATTCCGAAAAAAATAGTAAAAAAATTCAAAAAATTATAAAACATCCTCCAGGCTTTATTTTTAGCAAAAACGAGATGAGATAGGCAGAAAAACTGAAATCAAAATTTTAGTCCCGAATTCGGTTCATACTCGACCCGGGCAAGAAAATTGCGAAAAAAATAGTAAAAAAATTCAAAAAATTAAAAAACCTAATCCCGGCATTGTTTTTAGCCAAAACGGGATGATATAGGCTGAAAAAATGAAATCAAAATTTTAGTCCCGAATTCCGTTCATACACGACCCGGGCAAGAAAATTCCGAAAAAAATAGTGAAAAAATTCAAAAATTTATAAAACCTATTCCCAGCATATTTTTACACAAAACGGGGGATGAGATAGGCCGAAAAACTGAAATCAAAATTTTAGACCCAAATTCCGTTCATACTCGACCCGGGAAAGAATATTCCGAAAAAAAAAGTAAAAAAATTGAAAAATTATAAAACCTCTTCCCGGCATTATTTTTAGCAAAAACGGGTTGAGATAGACCGAAAAAATGAAATCAAAATTTTAGTCCCGAATTCCGTTCATATTCTACACGGGAAAGAAAATTCCGAAAAAAATAGTAAAAAAATTCAAAAAATTATAAAACCTCTTCCCGGAATTATTTTTATCCAAAACGGGATGAGATAGGCCGAAAAACTGAAATCAAAATTTTAGTCCCGAATTCCGTTCATACTCGACCCGGGAAAGAATATTCCGAAAAAAATAGTAAAAATATTCAAAAAATTATAAAACCTCGTCCCGGCAATATTTTTATCCAAAACGGTATGAGATAGGCCGAAAAACTGAAATCAAAATTTTAGTCCCGAATTCGGTTCATACTCGACCCGGGCAAGAAAATCGCGAAAAAAATAGTAAAAAAATTCAAAAAATTAAAAAACCTAATCCCGGCATTGTTTTTAGCCAAAACGGGATGATATAGGCTGAAAAAATGAAATCAAAATTTTAGTCCCGAATTCCGTTCATACACGACCCGGGCAAGAAAATTCGGAAAAAAATAGTAAAAAAATTCAAAAATTTATAAAACCTCTTCCCGGCATTATTTTTAGACAAAACGGGGGATGAGATAGGCCGAAAAACTGAAATCAAAATTTTAGTCCCAAATTCCGTTCATACTCGACCCGGGAAAGAATATTCCGAAAAAAATAGTAAAAAAATTCAAAAAATTATAAAACATGAAACCGTCATTATTTTTAGCCAAAACGGGATGTGATAGGCCGAAAAAATGAAATCAAAATTTTAGTCCCTAATTCCGTTCATACTCGACCCGGGCAAGAAAATTCCGAAAAAAATAGTAAAAAAATTAAAAAAATTATAAAACATGAAACCGTCATTATTTTTAGCCACAACGGGATGAGATAGGCCGAAAAACTGAAATCAAAATTTTAGTCCCAAATTCCGTTCATACTCGACCCGGGAAAGAATATTCCGAAAAAAATAGTAAAAAAATTCAAAAAATTATAAAACATGAAACCGTCATTATTTTTAGCCAAAACGGGATGTGATAGGCCGAAAAAATGAAATCAAAATTTTAGTCCCTAATTCCGTTCATACTCGACCCGGGCAAGAAAATTCCGAAAAAAATAGTAAAAAAATTAAAAAAATTATAAAACATGAAACCGTCATTATTTTTAGCCACAACGGGATGAGATAGGCCGAAAAAGTGAAAACAAAATTTTAGTCCCAAATTCCGTTCATACTCCACCAGGGAAAGAAAATTCCGAAAAAAATAGTAAAAAAATTCAAAAAATTATAAAACATCCTCCCGGCATTATTTTTAGCAAAAACGGGATGAGATAGGCCGAAAAACTGAAATCAAAATTTTAGTCCCAAATTCGGTTCATACTCGACCCGGGCAAGAAAATTGCGAAAAAAATAGTAAAAAAATTCAAAAATTAAAAAACCTAATCCCGGCATTGTTTTTAGCCAAAACGGGATGAGATAGACTGAAAAAATGAAATCAAAATTTTAGTCCCGAATTCCGTTCATACTCTACCCGGGCAATAAAATTCAGAAAAAAATAGTGAAAAAATTCAAAAATTCATAAAACCTCTTCCCGGCATTATTTTTAGAACAAACGGGGGATTAGTTTGGCTGAAAAAATGAAAACAAAATTTTAGACCCGAATTCCGTTCATACTCTACCCAGGAAAGAATATTCCGAAAAAAATAGTAAAAAAATTCAAAAAATTATAAAACATGAAACCGTCATTATTTATAGCCAAAACGGGATGAGATAGGCCGAAAAAGTGAAAACAAAATTTTAGTCCCAAATTCCGTTCATACTCCACCCGGGAAAGAAAATTCCGAAAAAAATAGTAAAAAAATTCAAAAAATTATAAAACATCCTCCCGGCACTATTTTTAGCAAAAACGGGATGAGATAGGCCGAAAAACTGAACTCAAAAATTTAGTCCCGAATTCGGTTCATACTTGACTCGCGCAAGAAAATTGCGAAAAAAATAGTAAAAAAATTCAAAAAATTAAAAAACCTAATCCCGGCATTGTTTTTAGCCAAAACGGAATGATATAGGCTGAAAAAATGAAATCAAAATTTTAGTCCCGAATTCCGTTCATACACGACCCGGGCAAGAAAATTCGGAAAAAAATAGTAAAAAAATTCAAAAATTTATAAAACCTCTTCCCGGCATTATTTTTAGACAAAACGGGGGATGAGATAGGCCGAAAAACTGAAATCAAAATTTTAGACCCAAATTCCGTTCATACTCGACCCGGGAAAAAATATTCCGAAAAAAAAAGTAAAAAAATTGAAAAAATTATAAAACCTCTTCCCAGCATTATTTTTAGCAAAAACGGGTTGAGATAGACCGAAAAAATGAAATCAAAATTTTAGTCCCGAATTCCGTTCATATTCTACACGGGAAAGAAAATTCCGAAAAAAATAGTAAAAAAATTCAAAAAATTATAAAACCTCTTCCCGGAATTATTTTTATCCAAAACGGGATGAGATAGGCCGCAAAACTGAAACCAAAACTTTAGTCCAGAATTCCGGTCTTTCTCGACCCAGTAAAGAATATTCCGAAAAAAATAGTAAAAAAATTCAAAAAATTATAAAACCTCTTCCCGGCATTATTTTTAGCCAAAACGGGATGAGATAGGCCGAAAAACTGAAATCAAAATTTTAGTCCCGAATTCCGTTCATACTCGACCCGGGAAAGAATATTCCGAAAAAAATAGTAAAAATATTCAAAAAATTATAAAACCTCGTCCCGGCAATATTTTTATCCAAAACGGCATGAGATTGGCCGAAAAACTGAAATCAAAATTTTAGTCCCGAATTCGGTTCATACTCGACCCGGGCAAGAAAATTGCGAAAAAAATAGTAAAAAAATTCAAAAAATTAAAAAACCTAATCCCGGCATTGTTTCTAGCCAAAACGGGATGATATAGGCTGAAAAAATGAAATCAAAATTTTAGTCCCGAATTCCGCTCATACACGACCCGGGCAAGAAAATTCGGAAAAAAATAGTAAAAAAATTCAAAAATTTATAAAACCTCTTCCCGGCATTATTTTTAGACAAAATGGGGGATGAGATAGGCCGAAAAACTGAAATCAAAATTTTAGTCCCAAATTCCGTTCATACTCGACCCGGGAAAGAATATTCCGAAAAAAATAGTAAAAAAATTCAAAAAATTATAAAACATGAAACCGTCATTATTTTTAGCCAAAACGGGATGTGATAGGCCGAAAAAATGAAATCAAAATTTTAGTCCCTCATTCCGTTCATACTCGACCCGAGCAAGAAAATTCCGAAAAAAATAGTAAAAAAATAAAAAAAAATTATAAAACATGAAACCGTCATTATTTTTTGCCACAACGGGATGAGATAGGCCGAAAAAGTGAAAACAAAATTTTAGTCCCAAATTCCGTTCATACTCCACCCGGGAAAGAAAATTCCGAAAAAAATAGTAAAAAAATTCAAAAAATTATAAAACATCCTCCCGGCATTATTTTTAGCAAAAACGCGATGAGATAGGCAGAAAAACTGAAATCAAAATTTTTGTCCCGAATACGGTTCATACTCGACCCGGGCAAGAAAATACCGAAAAAAATAGTAAAAAAATTCAAAAAATTAAAAAACCTAATCCCGACATTGTTTGTAGCCAAAACGGGATGATATAGGCTGAAAAAATGAAATCAAAATTTTAGTCCCGAATTCCGTTCATACACGACCCGGGCAAGAAAATTCCGAAAAAAATAGTGAAAAAATTCAAAAATTTATAAAACCTATTCCCAGCATATTTTTAGACAAAACGGGGGGTGAGATAGGCCGAAAAACTGAAATCAAAATTTAAGACCCAAATTCCGTTCATACTCGCCCCGGGAAAGAAATATTCCGAAAAAAAAAAGTAAAAAAATTGAAAAAATTATAAAACCTCTTCCCGGCATTATTTTTAGCAAAAACGGGTTGAGATAGACCGAAAAAATGAAATCAAAATTTTAGTCCCGAAATCCGTTCATATTCTACCCGGGAAAGAAAATTCCGAAAAAAATAGTAAAAAAATGCAAAAAATTATAAAACATCTTCCCGGAATTATTTTTATCCAAAACGGGATGAGATAGGCTGCAAAACTGAAATCAAAATTTTAGTCCAGAATTCCGGTCTTTCTCGACCCAGGAAAGAAAATTCCGAAAAAAATAGTAAAAAAATTCAAAAAATTATAAAACATCTTCCCGGAATTATTTTTATCCAAAACGGGATGAGATAGGCTGCAAAACTGAAATCAAAATTTTAGTCCAGAATTCCGGTCTTTCTCGACCCAGGAAAGAATATTCCGAAAAAAATAGTAAAAAAATTCAAAAAATTATAAAACATCTTCCCGGAATTATTTTTATCCAAAACGGGATGAGATAGGCTGCAAAACTGAAATCAAAATTTTAGTCCAGAATTCCGGTCTTTCTCGACCCAGGAAAGAATATTCCGAAAAAAATAGTAAAAAAATTCAAAAAATTATAAAACCTCTTCCCGGCATTATTTTTAGCCAAAACGGGATGAGATAGGCCGAAAAACGGAAATCAAAATTTTAGTCCCGAATTCCGTTCATCCTCTACCCTGGAAAGAATATTCCGAAAAAAATAGTAAAAATATTCAAAAAGTTATAAAACCTCTTCACGGCAATTTTTTTATCCAAAACGGTATGAGTTAGGCCGAAAAACTGAAATCAAAATTTTAGTTCCGAATTCCGTTCATACTCGACCCGGGCAAGAGAATTGAGAAAAAAATAGTAAAAAAATTCAAAAAATTAAAAAACCTCATCCCGACATTGTTTTTAGCCAAAACGGGATGAGACAGGCCGAAAAAATAAAATCAAAATTTTAGTCCCGAATTCCGTTCATACACGACCCGGGCAAGAAAATTCGGAAAAAAATAGTAAAAAAATTCAAAAATTTATAAAACCTCTTCCCGGCATTATTTTTAGACAAAACGGGGGATGGGATAGGCCGAAAAACTGAAATCAAAATTTTAGCCCCAAATTCCGTTCATACTCGACCCAGGAAAGAATATTCCGAAAAAAATAGTAAACAAAATTCAAAAAATTATAAAACCTCTTCCCGGCAGTATTTTTTGCAAAAACGGGTTGAGATAGACGAAAAAAATGAAATCAAAATTTTAGTCCCGAATTCCGTTCATATTCTACCCAGGAAAGAATATTCCGAAAAAAATAGTAAAAAAATTCAAAAAATTATAAAACTACTTCCCGACATTATTTCTAGCCAAAACGGGATGAGATAGGCCGTAAAAATGAAATCAAAATTTTAGTCCCAAATTCCGTACATACTCGACCCGGGAAAGAAAATTCCGAAAAAAATAGTAAAAAAATTCAAAAAATTATAAAACCGCTTCCCGGAATTATTTTTATCCAAAACGGGATGAGATAGGCCGCAAAACTGAAATCAAAATTTTTGTCCAGATTTCCGGTCTTTCTCGACCCGGGAAAGAATATTCCGAAAAAAATAGTAAAAAATTTCAAAAAATTATAAAACCTCTTCCCGGCATTATTTTTAGCCAAAACGGGATGAGATAGGCCGAAAAACTGAAATCAAAATATTAGTCCCGAATTCCGTTCATACTCGACCCGGGAAAGAATATTCCGAAAAAAATAGTAAAAAAATTCAAAAAATTATAAAACCTCTTCCCGGCATTATTTTTAGCCAAAACGGGATGAGATAGGCCGAAAAACTGAAATCAAAATTTTAGTCCCGAATTCCGTTCATACTCGACCCGGGAAAGAATATTCCGAAAAAAATAGTAAAAATATTCAAAAAATTATAAAACCTCGTCCCGGCAATATTTTTATCCAAAACGGTATGAGATTGGCCGAAAAACTGAAATCAAAATTTTAGTCCCGAATTCGGTTCATACTCGACCCGGGCAAGAAAATTGCGAAAAAAATAGTAAAAAAATTCAAAAAATTAAAAAACCTAATCCCGGCATTGTTTCTAGCCAAAACGGGATGATATAGGCTGAAAAAATGAAATCAAAATTTTAGTCCCGAATTCCGCTCATACACGACCCGGGCAAGAAAATTCGGAAAAAAATAGTAAAAAAATTCAAAAATTTATAAAACCTCTTCCCGGCATTATTTTTAGACAAAATGGGGGATGAGATAGGCCGAAAAACTGAAATCAAAATTTTAGTCCCAAATTCCGTTCATACTCGACCCGGGAAAGAATATTCCGAAAAAAATAGTAAAAAAATTCAAAAAATTATAAAACATGAAACCGTCATTATTTTTAGCCAAAACGGGATGTGATAGGCCGAAAAAATGAAATCAAAATTTTAGTCCCTCATTACGTTCATACTCGACCCGAGCAAGAAAATTCCGAAAAAAATAGTAAAAAAATAAAAAAAATTATAACACATGAAACCGTCATTATTTTTTGCCACAACGGGATGAGATAGGCCGAAAAAGTAAAAACAAAATTTTAGTCCCAAATTCCGTTCATACTCCACCCGGGAAAGAAAATTCCGAAAAAAATAGTAAAAAAATTCAAAAAATTATAAAACATCCTCCCGGCATTATTTTTAGCAAAAACGCGATGAGATAGGCAGAAAAACTGAAATCAAAATTTTTGTCCCGAATTCGGTTCATACTCGACCCGGGCAAGAAAATACCGAAAAAAATAGTAAAAAAATTCAAAAAATTAAAAAACCTAATCCCGACATTGTTTGTAGCCAAAACGGGATGATATAGGCTGAAAAAATGAAATCAAAATTTTAGTCCCGAATTCCGTTCATACACGACCCGGGCAAGAAAATTCCGAAAAAAATAGTGAAAAAATTCAAAAATTTATAAAACCTATTCCCAGCATATTTTTAGACAAAACGGGGGGTGAGATAGGCCGAAAAACTGAAATCAAAATTTTAGACCCAAATTCCGTTCATACTCGCCCCGGGAAAGAATATTCCGAAAAAAAAAAGTAAAAAAATTGAAAAAATTATAAAACCTCTTCCCGGCATTATTTTTAGCAAAAACGGGTTGAGATAGACCGAAAAAATGAAATCAAAATTTTAGTCCCGAAATCCGTTCATATTCTACCCGGGAAAGAAAATTCCGAAAAAAATAGTAAAAAAATGCAAAAAATTATAAAACATCTTCCCGGAATTATTTTTATCCAAAACGGGATGAGATAGGCTGCAAAACTGAAATCAAAATTTTAGTCCAGAATTCCGGTCTTTCTCGACCCAGGAAAGAAAATTCCGAAAAAAATAGTAAAAAAATTCAAAAAATTATAAAACATCTTCCCGGAATTATTTTTATCCAAAACGGGATGAGATAGGCTGCAAAACTGAAATCAAAATTTTAGTCCAGAATTCCGGTCTTTCTCGACCCAGGAAAGAATATTCCGAAAAAAATAGTAAAAAAATTCAAAAAATTATAAAACATCTTCCCGGAATTATTTTTATCCAAAACGGGATGAGATAGGCTGCAAAACTGAAATCAGAATTTTAGTCCAGAATTCCGGTCTTTCTCGACCCAGGAAAGAATATTCCGAAAAAAATAGTAAAAAAATTCAAAAAATTATAAAACCTCTTCCCGGCATTATTTTTAGCCAAAACGGGATGAGATAGGCCGAAAAACGGAAATCAAAATTTTAGTCCCGAATTCCGTTCATCCTCTACCCTGGAAAGAATATTCCGAAAAAAATAGTAAAAATATTCAAAAAATTATAAAACCTCTTCACGGCAATTTTTTTATCCAAAACGGTATGAGTTAGGCCGAAAAACTGAAATCAAAATTTTAGTTCCGAATTCCGTTCATACTCGACCCGGGCAAGAGAATTGAGAAAAAAATAGTAAAAAAATTCAAAAAATTAAAAAACCTCATCCCGGCATTGTTTTTAGCCAAAACGGGATGAGACAGGCCGAAAAAATAAAATCAAAATTTTAGTCCCGAATTCCGTTCATACACGACCCGGGCAAGAAAATTCGGAAAAAAATAGTAAAAAAATTCAAAAATTTATAAAACCTCATCCCGGCATTGTTTTTAGCCAAAACGGGATGAGACAGGCCGAAAAAATAAAATCAAAATTTTAGTCCCGAATTCCGTTCATACACGACCCGGGCAAGAAAATTCGGAAAAAAATAGTAAAAAAATTCAAAAATTTATAAAACCTCTTCCCGGCATTATTTTTAGACAAAACGGGGGATGGGATAGGCCGAAAAACTGAAATCAAAATTTTAGCCCCAAATTCCGTTCATACTCGACCCAGGAAAGAATATTCCGAAAAAAATAGTAAAAAAATTCAAAAAATTATAAAACCTCTTCCCGGCAGTATTTTTTGCAAAAACGGGTTGAGATAGACGAAAAAAATGAAATCAAAATTTTAGTCCCGAATTCCGTTCATATTCTACCCAGGAAAGAATATTCTGAAAAAAATAGTAAAAAAATTCAAAAAATTATAAAACTACTTCCCGACATTATTTCTAGCCAAAACGGGATGAGATAGGCCGTAAAAATGAAATCAAAATTTTAGTCCCAAATTCCGTACATACTCGACCCGGGAAAGAAAATTCCGAAAAAAATAGTAAAAAAATTCAAAAAATTATAAAACCGCTTCCCGGAATTATTTTTATCCAAAACGGGATGAGATAGGCCGCAAAACTGAAATCAAAATTTTTGTCCAGATTTCCGGTCTTTCTCGACCCGGGAATGAATATTACGAAAAAAATAGTAAAAAATTTCAAAAAATTATAAAACCTCTTCCCGGCATTATTTTTAGCCAAAACGGGATGAGATAGGCCGAAAAACTGAAATCAAAATATTAGTCCCGAATTCCGTTCATACTCGACCCGGGAAAGAATATTCCGAAAAAAATAGTAAAAAAATTCAAAAAATTATAAAACCTCTTCCCGGCATTATTTTTAGCCAAAACGGGATGAGATAGGCCGAAAAACTGAAATCAAAATTTTAGTCCCGAATTCCGTTCATACTCGACCCGGGAAAGAATATTCCGAAAAAAATAGTAAAAATATTCAAAAAATTATAAAACCTCGTCCCGGCAATATTTTTATCCAAAACGGTATGAGATTGGCCGAAAAACTGAAATCAAAATTTTAGTCCCGAATTCGGTTCATACTCGACCCGGGCAAGAAAATTGCGAAAAAAATAGTAAAAAATTCAAAAAATTAAAAAACCTAATCCCGGCATTGTTTCTAGCCAAAACGGGATGATATAGGCTGAAAAAATGAAATCAAAATTTTAGTCCCAAATTCCGCTCATACACGACCCGGGCAAGAAAATTCGGAAAAAAATAGTAAAAAAATTCAAAAATTTATAAAACCTCTTCCCGGCATTATTTTTAGACAAAATGGGGGATGAGATAGGCCGAAAAACTGAAATCAAAATTTTAGTCCCAAATTCCGTTCATACTCGACCCGGGAAAGAATATTCCGAAAAAAATAGTAAAAAAATTCAAAAAATTATAAAACATGAAACCGTCATTATTTTTAGCCAAAACGGGATGTGATAGGCCGAAAAAATGAAATCAAAATTTTAGTCCCTCATTCCGTTCATACTCGACCCGAGCAAGAAAATTCCGAAAAAAATAGTAAAAAAATAAAAAAAATTATAAAACATGAAACCGTCATTATTTTTTGCCACAACGGGATGAGATAGGCCGAAAAAGTGAAAACAAAATTTTAGTCCCAAATTCCGTTCATACTCCACCCGGGAAAGAAAATTCCGAAAAAAATAGTAAAAAAATTCAAAAAATTATAAAACATCCTCCCGGCATTATTTTTAGCAAAAACGCGATGAGATAGGCAGAAAAACTGAAATCAAAATTTTTGTCCCGAATACGGTTCATACTCGACCCGGGCAAGAAAATACCGAAAAAAATAGTAAAAAAATTCAAAAAATTAAAAAACCTAATCCCGACATTGTTTGTAGCCAAAACGGGATGATATAGGCTGAAAAAATGAAATCAAAATTTTAGTCCCGAATTCCGTTCATACACGTCCCGGGCAAGAAAATTCCGAAAAAAATAGTGAAAAAATTCAAAAATTTATAAAACCTATTCCCAGCATATTTTTAGACAAAACGGGGGGTGAGATAGGCCGAAAAACTGAAATCAAAATTTTAGACCCAAATTCCGTTCATACTCGCCCCGGGAAAGAATATTCCGAAAAAAAAAAGTAAAAAAATTGAAAAAATTATAAAACCTCTTCCCGGCATTATTTTTAGCAAAAACGGGTTGAGATAGACCGAAAAAATGAAATCAAAATTTTAGTCCCTCATTCCGTTCATACTCGACCCGAGCAAGAAAATTCCGAAAAAAATAGTAAAAAAATAAAAAAAATTATAAAACATGAAACCGTCATTATTTTTTGCCACAACGGGATGAGATAGGCCGAAAAAGTGAAAACAAAATTTTAGTCCCAAATTCCGTTCATACTCCACCCGGGAAAGAAAATTCCGAAAAAAATAGTAAAAAAATTCAAAAAATTATAAAACATCCTCCCGGCATTATTTTTAGCAAAAACGCGATGAGATAGGCAGAAAAACTGAAATCAAAATTTTTGTCCCGAATACGGTTCATACTCGACCCGGGCAAGAAAATACCGAAAAAAATAGTAAAAAAATTCAAAAAATTAAAAAACCTAATCCCGACATTGTTTGTAGCCAAAACGGGATGATATAGGCTGAAAAAATGAAATCAAAATTTTAGTCCCGAATTCCGTTCATACACGACCCGGGCAAGAAAATTCCGAAAAAAATAGTGAAAAAATTCAAAAATTTATAAAACCTATTCCCAGCATATTTTTAGACAAAACGGGGGGTGAGATAGGCCGAAAAACTGAAATCAAAATTTTAGACCCAAATTCCGTTCATACTCGCCCCGGGAAAGAATATTCCGAAAAAAAAAAGTAAAAAAATTGAAAAAATTATAAAACCTCTTCCCGGCATTATTTTTAGCAAAAACGGGTTGAGATAGACCGAAAAAATGAAATCAAAATTTTAGTCCCGAAATCCGTTCATATTCTACCCGGGAAAGAAAATTCCGAAAAAAATAGTAAAAAAATGCAAAAAATTATAAAACATCTTCCCGGAATTATTTTTATCCAAAACGGGATGAGATAGGTTGCAAAACTGAAATCAAAATTTTAGTCCAGAATTCCGGTCTTTCTCGACCCAGGAAAGAAAATTCCGAAAAAAATAGTAAAAAAATTCAAAAAATTATAAAACATCTTCCCGGAATTATTTTTATCCAAAACGGGATGTGATAGGCTGCAAAACTGAAATCAAAATTTTAGTCCAGAATTCCGGTCTTTCTCGACCCAGGAAAGAATATTCCGAAAAAATTAGTAAAAAAATTCAAAAAATTATAAAACATCTTCCCGGAATTATTTTTATCCAAAACGGGATGAGATAGGCTGCAAAACTGAAATCAAAATTTTAGTCCAGAATTCCGGTCTTTCTCGACCCAGGAAAGAATATTCCGAAAAAAATAGTAAAAAAATTCAAAAAATTATAAAACCGCTTCCCGGAATTATTTTTATCCAAAACGGGATGAGATAGGCCGCAAAACTGAAATCAAAATTTTTGTCCAGATTTCCGGTCTTTCTCGACCCGGGAAAGAATATTCCGAAAAAAATAGTAAAAAAATTCAAAAAATTAAAAAACCTAATCCCGGCATTGTTTCTAGCCAAAACGGGATGATATAGGCTGAAAAAATGAAATCAAAATTTTAGTCCCGAATTCCGCTCATACACGACCCGGGCAAGAAAATTCGGAAAAAAATAGTAAAAAAATTCAAAAATTTATAAAACCTCTTCCCGGCATTATTTTTAGACAAAATGGGGGATGAGAAAGGCCGAAAAACTGAAATCAAAATTTTAGTCCCAAATTCCGTTCATACTCGACCCGGGAAAGAATATTCCGAAAAAAATAGTAAAAAAATTCAAAAAATTATAAAACATGAAACCGTCATTATTTTTAGCCAAAACGGGATGTGATAGGCCGAAAAAATGAAATCAAAATTTTAGTCCCTCATTCCGTTCATACTCGACCCGAGCAAGAAAATTCCGAAAAAAATAGTAAAAAAATAAAAAAAATTATAAAACATGAAACCGTCATTATTTTTTGCCACAACGGGATGAGATAGGCCGAAAAAGTGAAAACAAAATTTTAGTCCCAAATTCCGTTCATACTCCACCCGGGAAAGAAAATTCCGAAAAAAATAGTAAAAAAATTCAAAAAATTATAAAACATCCTCCCGGCATTATTTTTAGCAAAAACGCGATGAGATAGGCAGAAAAACTGAAATCAAAATTTTTGTCCCGAATTCGGTTCATACTCGACCCGGGCAAGAAAATACTGAAAAAAATAGTAAAAAAATTCAAAAAATTAAAAAACCTAATCCCGACATTGTTTGTAGCCAAAACGGGATGATATAGGTTGAAAAAATGAAATCAAAATTTTAGTCCCGAATTCCGTTCATACACGACCCGGGCAAGAAAATTCCGAAAAAAATAGTGAAAAAATTCAAAAATTTATAAAACCTATTCCCAGCATATTTTTAGACAAAACGGGGGGTGAGATAGGCCGAAAAACTGAAATCAAAATTTTAGACCCAAATTCCGTTCATACTCGCCCCGGGAAAGAATATTCCGAAAAAAAAAAGTAAAAAAATTGAAAAAATTATAAAACCTCTTCCCGGCATTATTTTTAGCAAAAACGGGTTGAGATAGACCGAAAAAATGAAATCAAAATTTTAGTCCCGAAATCCGTTCATATTCTACCCGGGAAAGAAAATTCCAAAAAAAATAGTAAAAAAGTGCAAAAAATTATAAAACATCTTCCCGGAATTATTTTTATCCAAAACGGGATGAGATAGGCTGCAAAACTGAAATCAAAATTTTAGTCCAGAATTCCGGTCTTTCTCGACCCAGGAAAGAAAATTCCGAAAAAAATAGTAAAAAAATTCAAAAAATTATAAAACATCTTCCCGGAATTATTTTTATCCAAAACGGGATGAGATAGGCTGCAAAACTGAAATCAAAATTTTAGTCCAGAATTCCGGTCTTTCACGACCCGGGCAAGAAAATTCGGAAAAAAATAGTAAAAAAATTCAAAAATTTATAAAACCTCTTCCCGGCATTATTTTTAGACAAAACGGGGGATGGGATAGGCCGAAAAACTGAAATCAAAATTTTAGCCCCAAATTCCGTTCATACTCGACCCAGGAAAGAATATTCCGAAAAAAATAGTAAAAAAATTCAAAAAATTATAAAACCTCTTCCCGGCAGTATTTTTTGCAAAAACGGGTTGAGATAGACGAAAAAAATGAAATCAAAATTTTAGTCCCGAATTCCGTTCATATTCTACCCAGGAAAGAATATTCCGAAAAAAATAGTAAAAAAATTCAAAAAATTATAAAACTACTTCCCGACATTATTTCTAGCCAAAACGGGATGAGATAGGCCGTAAAAATGAAATCAAAATTTTAGTCCCAAATTCCGTACATACTCGACCCGGGAAAGAAAATTCCGAAAAAAATAGTAAAAAAATTCAAAAAATTATAAAACCGCTTCCCGGAATTAGTTTTATCCAAAACGGGATGAGATAGGCCGCAAAACTGAAATCAAAATTTTTGTCCAGATTTCCGGTCTTTCTCGACCCGGGAAAGAATATTCCGAAAAAAATAGTAAAAAATTTCAAAAAATTATAAAACCTCTTCCCGGCATTATTTTTAGCCAAAACGGGATGAGATAGGCCGAAAAACTGAAATCAAAATATTAGTCCCGAATTCCGTTCATACTCGACCCGGGAAAGAATATTCCGAAAAAAATAGTAAAAATATTCTAAAAATTATAAAACCTCGTCCCGGCAATATTTTTATCCAAAACGGTATGAGATAGGCCGAAAAACTGAAATCAAAATTTTAGTCCCGAATTCCGTTCATACTCGACCCGGGCAAGAAAATTCCGAAAAAAATAGTAAAAAAGTTCAAAAAATTATAAAACATGAAATCGTCATTATTTTTAGCCAAAACGGTATGAGATAGGCCGAAAAACTGATATCAAAATTTCAGTCCCGAATTCCGTTCATACTCGACCCGGGAAAGAATATTCCGAAAAAAATAGTAAAAATATTCTAAAAATTATAAAACCTCGTCCCGGCAATATTTTTATCCGAAACGGTATGAGATAGGCCGAAAAACTGAAATCAAAATTTTAGTCCCGAATTCCGTTCATACTCGACCCGGGCAAGAAAATTCCGAAAAAAATAGTAAAAAAGTTCAAAAAATTATAAAACATGAAATCGTCATTATTTTTAGCCAAAACGGGATGTGATAGGCCGAAAAAATGAAATCAAAATTTTAGTCCCTAATTCCGTTCATACTCGACCCGGGCAAGAAAATTCCAAAAAAAATAGTAAAAAAGTTCAAAAAATTATAAAACATGAAACCGTAATTATTTGTAGCCAAAAAGGGATGAGATAGGTCGAAAAAGTGAAAACAAAATTTTAGTTCCAAATTTCGTTCATACTCCACCCGGGAAAGCAAATTCCAAAAAAAATAGAAAAAAAATTCAAAAAATTATAAAACATCCTCCCGGCTTTATTTTTAGCAAAAACGAGATGAGATAGGCAGAAAAACTGAAATCAAAATTTTAGTCCCGAATTCCGTTCATACTCGACCCGGGACAGAATATTCCGAAAAAAATAGTAAAAAAATTCAAAAAATTAAAAAACCTCATCCCGGCATTGTTTTTAGCCAAAACGGGATGAGATAGGCCGAAAAAATAAAATCAAATATTTAGGCCCGAATTCCGTTCATACTCGACCCGGGCAAGAAAATACCGAAAAAAATAGTAAAAAAATTCAAAAAATTAAAAAACCTAATCCCGGCATTGGTTTTAGCCAAAACGGGATGATATAGGCTGAAAAAATGAAATCAAAATTTTAGTCCCGAATTCCGTTCATACACGACCCGGGCAAGAAAATTCCGAAAAAAATAGTGAAAAAATCAAAAATTTATAAAACCTATTCCCAGCATATTTTTAGACAAAACGGGGGATGAGATAGGCCGAAAAACTGAAATCAAAATTTTAGACCCAAATTCCGTTCATACTCGACCCGGGAAAGAATATTCCGAAAAAAAAAAGTAAAAAAATTGAAAAAATTATAAAACCTCTTCCCGGCATTATTTTTAGCAAAAACGGGTTGAGATAGACCGAAAAAATGAAATCAAAATTTTAGTCCCGAATTCCGTTCATACTCTACCCGGGCAATAAAATTCAGAAAAAAATAGTGAAAAAATTCAAAAATTTATAAAACCTCTTCCCGGCATTATTTTTAGAACAAACGGGGGATTAGTTTGGCTGAAAAAATGAAAACAAAATTTTAGACCCGAATTCCGTTCATACTCTACCCAGGAAAGAATATTCCGAAAAAAATAGTAAAAAAATTCAAAAAATTATAAAACATGAAACCGTCATTATTTATAGCCAAAACGGGATGAGATAGGCCGAAAAAGTGAAAACAAAATTTTAGTCCCAAATTCCGTTCATACTCCACCCGGGAAAGAAAATTCCGAAAAAAATAGTAAAAAAATTCAAAAAATTATAAAACATCCTCCCGGCACTATTTTTAGCAAAAACGGGATGAGATAGGCCGAAAAACTGAACTCAAAATTTTAGTCCCGAATTCGGTTCATACTTGACTCGCGCAAGAAAATTGCGAAAAAAATAGTAAAAAAATTCAAAAAATTAAAAAACCTAATCCCGGCATTGTTTTTAGCCAAAACGGAATGATATAGGCTGAAAAAATGAAATCAAAATTTTAGTCCCGAATTCCGTTCATACACGACCCGGGCAAGAAAATTCGGAAAAAAATAGTAAAAAAATTCAAAAATTTATAAAACCTCTTCCCGGCATTATTTTTAGACAAAACGGGGGATGAGATAGGCCGAAAAACTGAAATCAAAATTTTAGACCCAAATTCCGTTCATACTCGACCCGGGAAAAAATATTCCGAAAAAAAAAGTAAAAAAATTGAAAAAATTATAAAACCTCTTCCCAGCATTATTTTTAGCAAAAACGGGTTGAGATAGACCGAAAAAATGAAATCAAAATTTTAGTCCCGAATTCCGTTCATATTCTACACGGGAAAGAAAATTCCGAAAAAAATAGTAAAAAAATTCAACAAATTATAAAACCTCTTCTCGGAATTATTTTTATCCAAAACGGGATGAGATAGGCCGCAAAACTGAAACCAAAACTTTAGTCCAGAATTCCGGTCTTTCTCGACCCAGTAAAGAATATTCCGAAAAAAATAGTAAAAAAATTCAAAAAATTATAAAACCTCTTCCCGGCATTATTTTTAGCCAAAACGGGATGAGATAGGCCGAAAAACTGAAATCAAAATTTTACTCCCGAATTCCGTTCATACTCGACCCGGGAAAGAATATTCCGAAAAAAATAGTAAAAATATTCAAAAAATTATAAAACCTCGTCCCGGCAATATTTTTATCCAAAACGGTATGAGATTGGCCGAAAAACTGAAATCAAAATTTTAGTCCCGAATTCGGTTCATACTCGACCCGGGCAAGAAAATTGCGAAAAAAATAGTAAAAAAATTCAAAAAATTAAAAAACCTAATCCCGGCATTGTTTCTAGCCAAAACGGGATGATATAGGCTGAAAAAATGAAATCAAAATTTTAGTCCCGAATTCCGCTCATACACGACCCGGGCAAGAAGATTCGGAAAAAAATAGTAAAAAAATTCAAAAATTTATAAAACCTCTTCCCGGCATTATTTTTAGACAAAATGGGGGATGAGATAGGCCAAAAAACTGAAATCAAAATTTTAGTCCCAAATTCCGTTCATACTCGACCCGGGAAAGAATATTCCGAAAAAAATAGTAAAAAAATTCAAAAAATTATAAAACATGAAACCGTCATTATTTTTAGCCAAAACGGGATGTGATAGGCCGAAAAAATGAAATCAAAATTTTAGTCCCTCATTCCGTTCATACTCGACCCGAGCAAGAAAATTCCGAAAAAAATAGTAAAAAAATAAAAAAAATTGTAAAACACGAAACCGTCATTATTTTTTGCCACAACGGGATGAGATAGGCCGAAAAAGTGAAAACAAAATTTTAGTCCCAAATTCCGTTCATAGTCCACCCGGGAAAGAAATTTCCGAAAAAAATAGTAAAAAAATTCAAAAAATTATAAAACATCCTCCCGGCATTATTTTTAGCAAAAACGCGATGAGATTGGCAGAAAAACTGAAATCAAAATTTTTGTCCCGAATTCGGTTCATGCTCGACCCGGGCAAGAAAATACCGAAAAAAATAGTAAAAAAATTCAAAAACCTAATCCCGACATTGTTTGTAGCCAAAACGGGATGATATAGGCTGAAAAAATGAATTCAAAATTTTAGTCCCGAATTCCGTTCATACACGACCCGGGCAAGAAAATTCCGAAAAAAATAGTGAAAAAATTCAAAAATTTATAAAACCTATTCCCAGCATATTTTTAGACAAAACGGGGGGTGAGATAGGCCGAAAAACTGAAATCAAAATTTTAGACCCAAATTCCGTTCATACTCGTCCCGGGAAAGAATATTCCGAAAAAAAAAAGTAAAAAAATTGAAAAAATTATAAAACCTCTTCCCGGCATTATTTTTAGCAAAAACGGGTTGAGATAGACCGAAAAAATGAAATCAAAATTTTAGTCCCGAAATCCGTTCATATTCTACCCGGGAAAGAAAATTCCGAAAAAAATAGTAAAAAAATGCAAAAAATTATAAAGCATCTTCCCGGAATTATTTTTATCCAAAACGGGATGAGATAGGCTGCAAAACTGAAATCAAAATTTTAGTCCAGAATTCCGGTCTTTCTCGACCCAGGAAAGAAAATTCCGAAAAAAATAGTAAAAAAATTCAAAAAATTATAAAACATCTTCCCGGAATTATTTTTATCCAAAACGGGATGAGATAGGCTGCAAAACTGAAATCAAAATTTTAGTCCAGAATTCCGGTCTTTCTCGACCCAGGAAAGAATATTCCGAAAAAAATAGTAAAAAAATTCAAAAAATTATAAAACATCTTCCCGGAATTATTTTTATCCAAAACGGGATGAGATAGGCTGCAAAACTGAAATCAAAATTTTAGTCCCTAATTCCGTTCATACTCGACCCGGGCAAGAAAATTCCAAAAAAAATAGTAAAAAAGTTCAAAAAATTATAAAACATGAAACCGTAATTATTTGTAGCCAAAAAGGGATGAGATAGGCCGAAAAAGTGAAAACAAAATTTTAGTTCCAAATTTCGTTCATACTCCACCCGGGAAAGCAAATTCCAAAAAAAATAGAAAAAAAATTCAAAAAATTATAAAACATCCTCCTGGCTTTATTTTTAGCAAAAACGAGATGAGATAGGCAGAAAAACTGAAATCAAAATTTTAGTCCCGAATTCCGTTCATACTCGACCCGGGACAGAATATTCCGAAAAAAATAGTAAAAAAATTCAAAAAATTAAAAAACCTCATCCCGGCATTGTTTTTAGCCAAAACGGGATGAGATAGGCCGAAAAAATAAAATCAAATATTTAGTCCCGAATTCCGTTCATACTCGACCCGGGCAAGAAAATACCGAAAAAAATAGTAAAAAAATTCAAAAAATTAAAAAACCTAATCCCGGCATTGGTTTTAGCCAAAACGGGATGATATAGGCTGAAAAAATGAAATCAAAATTTTAGTCCCGAATTCCGTTCATACACGACCCGGGCAAGAAAATTCCGAAAAAAATAGTGAAAAAATCAAAAATTTATAAAACCTAATCCCAGCATATTTTTAGACAAAACGGGGGATGAGATAGGCCGAAAAACTGAAATCAAAATTTTAGACCCAAATTCCGTTCATACTCGACCCGGGAAAGAATATTCCGAAAAAAAAAGTAAAAAAATTGAAAAAATTATAAAACCTCTTCCCGGCATTATTTTTAGCAAAAACGGGTTGAGATAGACCGAAAAAATGAAATCAAAATTTTAGTCCCGAATTCCGTTCATACTCTACCCGGGCAATAAAATTCAGAAAAAAATAGTGAAAAAATTCAAAAATTTATAAAACCTCTTCCCGGCATTATTTTTAGAACAAACGGGGGATTAGTTTGGCTGAAAAAATGAAAACAAAATTTTAGACCCGAATTCCGTTCATACTCTACCCAGGAAAGAATATTCCGAAAAAAATAGTAAAAAAATTCAAAAAATTATAAAACATGAAACCGTCATTATTTATAGCCAAAACGGGATGAGATAGGCCGAAAAAGTGAAAACAAAATTTTAGTCCCAAATTCCGTTCATACTCCACCCGGGAAAGAAAATTCCGAAAAAAATAGTAAAAAAATTCAAAAAATTATAAAACATCCTCCCGGCACTATTTTTAGCAAAAACGGGATGAGATAGGCCGAAAAACTGAACTCAAAATTTTAGTCCCGAATTCGGTTCATACTTGACTCGCGCAAGAAAATTGCGAAAAAAATAGTAAAAAAATTAAAAAAATTAAAAAACCTAATCCCGGCATTGTTTTTAGCCAAAACGGAATGATATAGGCTGAAAAAATGAAATCAAAATTTTAGTCCCGAATTCCGTTCATACACGACCCGGGCAAGAAAATTCGGAAAAAAATAGTAAAAAAATTCAAAAATTTATAAAACCTCTTCCCGGCATTATTTTTAGACAAAACGGGGGATGAGATAGGCCGAAAAACTGAAATCAAAATTTTAGACCCAAATTCCGTTCATACTCGACCCGGGAAAAAATATTCCGAAAAAAAAAGTAAAAAAATTGAAAAAATTATAAAACCTCTTCCCAGCATTATTTTTAGCAAAAACGGGTTGAGATAGACCGAAAAAATGAAATCAAAATTTTAGTCCCGAATTCCGTTCATATTCTACACGGGAAAGAAAATTCCGAAAAAAATAGTAAAAAAATTCAAAAAATTATAAAACCTCTTCCCGGAATTATTTTTATCCAAAACGGGATGAGATAGGCCGCAAAACTGAAACCAAAACTTTAGTCCAGAATTCCGGTCTTTCTCGACGCAGTAAAGAATATTCCGAAAAAAATAGTAAAAAAATTCAAAAAATTATAAAACCTCTTCCCGGCATTATTTTTAGCCAAAACGGGATGAGATAGGCCGAAAAACTGAAATCAAAATTTTAGTCCCGAATTCCGTTCATACTCGACCCGGGAAAGAATATTCCGAAAAAAATAGTAAAAATATTCAAAAAATTATAAAACCTCGTCCCGGCAATATTTTTATCCAAAACGGTATGAGATTGGCCGAAAAACTGAAATCAAAATTTTAGTCCCGAATTCGGTTCATACTCGACCCGGGCAAGAAAATTGCGAAAAAAATAGTAAAAAAATTCAAAAAATTAAAAAACCTAATCCCGGCATTGTTTCTAGCCAAAACGGGATGATATAGGCTGAAAAAATGAAATCAAAATTTTAGTCCCGAATTCCGCTCATACACGACCCGGGCAAGAAAATTCGGAAAAAAATAGTAAAAAAATTCAAAAATTTATAAAACCTCTTCCCGGCATTATTTTTAGACAAAATGGGGGATGAGATAGGCCGAAAAACTGAAATCAAAATTTTAGTCCCAAATTCCGTTCATACTCGACCCGGGAAAGAATATTCCGAAAAAAATAATAAAAAAATTCAAAAAATTATAAAACATGAAACCGTCATTATTTTTAGCCAAAACGGGATGTGATAGGCCGAAAAAATGAAATCAAAATTTTAGTCCCTCATTCCGTTCATACTCGACCTGAGCAAGAAAATTCCGAAAAAAATAGTAAAAAAATAAAAAAAATTATAAAACACGAAACCGTCATTATTTTTTGCCACAACGGGATGAGATAGGCCGAAAAAGTGAAAACAAAATTTTAGTCCCAAATTCCGTTCATACTCCACCCGGGAAAGAAAATTCCGAAAAAAATAGTAAAAAAATTCAAAAAATTATAAAACATCCTCCCGGCATTATTTTTAGCAAAAACGCGATGAGATAGGCAGAAAAACTGAAATCAAAATTTTTGTCCCGAATTCGGTTCATACTCGACCCGGGCAAGAAAATACCGAAAAAAATAGTAAAAAAATTCAAAAAATTAAAAAACCTAATCCCGACATTGTTTGTAGCCAAAACGGGATGATATAGGCTGAAAAAATGAAATCAAAATTTTAGTCCCGAATTCCGTTCATACACGACCCAGGCAAGAAAATTCCGAAAAAAATAGTGAAAAAATTCAAAAATTTATAAAACCTATTCCCAGCATATTTTTAGACAAAACGGGGGGTGAGATAGGCCGAAAAACTGAAATCAAAATTTTAGACCCAAATTCCGTTCATACTCGTCCCGGGAAAGAATATTCCGAAAAAAAAAAGTAAAAAAATTGAAAAAATTATAAAACCTCTTCCCGGCATTATTTTTAGCAAAAACGGGTTGAGATAGACCGAAAAAATGAAATCAAAATTTTAGTCCCGAAATCCGTTCATATTCTACCCGGGAAAGAAAATTCCGAAAAAAATAGTAAAAAAATGCAAAAAATTATAAAACATCTTCCCGGAATTATTTTTATCCAAAACGGGATGAGATAGGCTGCAAAACTGAAATCAAAATTTTAGTCCAGAATTCCGGTCTTTCTCGACCCAGGAAAGAAAATTCCGAAAAAAATAGTAAAAAAATTCAAAAAATTATAAAACATCTTCCCGGAATTATTTTTATCCAAAACGGGATGAGATAGGCTGCAAAACTGAAATCAAAATTTTAGTCCAGAATTCCGGTCTTTCTCGACCCAGGAAAGAATATTCCGAAAAAAATAGTAAAAAAATTCAAAAAATTATAAAACATCTTCCCGGAATTATTTTTATCCAAAACGGGATGAGATAGGCTGCAAAACTGAAATCAAAATTTTAGTCCAGAATTCCGGTCTTTCTCGACCCAGGAAAGAATATTCCGAAAAAAATAGTAAAAAAATTCAAAAAATTATAAAAACTCTTCCCGGCATTATTTTTAGCCAAAACGGGATGAGATAGGCCGAAAAACGGAAATCAAAATTTTAGTCCCGAATTCCGTTCATCCTCTACCCTGGAAAGAATATTCCGAAAAAAATAGTAAAAATATTCATAAAATTATAAAACCTCTTCACGGCAATTTTTTTATCAAAAACGGTATGAGTTAGGCCGAAAAACTGAAATCAAAATTTTAGTTCCGAATTCCGTTCATACTCGACCCGGGCAAGAGAATTGAGAAAAAAATAGTAAAAAAATTCAAAAAATTAAAAAACCTCATCCCGGCATTGTTTTTAGCCAAAACGGGATGAGATAGGCCGAAAAAATAAAATCAAAATTTTAGTCCCGAATTCCGTTCATACACGACCCGGGCAAGAAAATTCGGAAAAAAATAGTAAAAAAATTCAAAAATTTATAAAACCTCTTCCCGGCATTATTTTTAGACAAAACGGGGGATGGGATAGGCCGAAAAACTGAAATCAAAATTTTAGCCCCAAATTCCGTTCATACTCGACCCAGGAAAGAATATTCCGAAAAAAATAGTAAAAAAATTCAAAAAATTATAGAACCTCTTCCCGGCAGTATTTTTTGCAAAAACGGGTTGAGATAGACGAAAAAAATGAAATCAAAATTTTAGTCCCGAATTCCGTTCATATTCTACCCAGGAAAGAATATTCCGAAAAAAATAGTAAAAAAATTCAAAAAATTATAAAACTACTTCCCGACATTATTTCTAGCCAAAACGGGATGAGATAGGCCGTAAAAATGAAATCAAAATTTTAGTCCCAAATTCCGTACATACTCGACCCGGAAAAGAAAATTCCCAAAAAAATAGTAAAAAAATTCAAAAAATTATAAAACCGCTTCCCGGAATTATTTTTATCCAAAACGGGATGAGATAGGCCGCAAAACTGAAATCAAAATTTTTGTCCAGATTTCCGGTCTTTCTCGACCCGGGAAAGAATATTCCGAAAAAAATAGTAAAAAATTTTAAAAAATTATAAAACCTCTTCCCGGCATTATTTT
Organism: Quercus engelmannii; assembly: GCA_029955605.1. Taxonomy (NCBI): domain Eukaryota; kingdom Viridiplantae; phylum Streptophyta; class Magnoliopsida; order Fagales; family Fagaceae; genus Quercus; species Quercus engelmannii. The sequence continues at coordinate 48,267 of JARPSG010000030.1, read as the reverse complement.
TAGCCAAAACGGGATGAGATAGGCCGAAAAACTGAAATCAAAATATTAGTCCCGAATTCCGTTCATACTCGACCCGGGAAAGAATATTCCGAAAAAAATAGTAAAAATATTCTAAAAATTATAAAACCTCGTCCCGGCAATATTTTTATCCAAAACGGTATGAGATAGGCCGAAAAACTGATATCAAAATTTTAGTCCCGAATTCCGTTCATACTCGACCCGGGAAAGAATATTCCGAAAAAAATAGTAAAAATATTCTAAAAATTATAAAACCTCGTCCCGGCAATATTTTTATCCGAAACGGTATGAGATAGGCCGAAAAACTGAAATCAAAATTTTAGTCCCGAATTCCGTTCATACTCGACCCGGGCAAGAAAATTCCGAAAAAAATAGTAAAAAAGTTCAAAAAATTAAAAAACCTAATCCCGGCATTGTTTCTAGCCAAAACGGGATGATATAGGCTGAAAAAATGAAATCAAAATTTTAGTCCCGAATTCCGCTCATACACGACCCGGGCAAGAAGATTCGGAAAAAAATAGTAAAAAAATTCAAAAATTTATAAAACCTCTTCCCGGCATTATTTTTAGACAAAATGGGGGATGAGATAGGCCAAAAAACTGAAATCAAAATTTTAGTCCCAAATTCCGTTCATACTCGACCCGGGAAAGAATATTCCGAAAAAAATAGTAAAAAAATTCAAAAAATTATAAAACATGAAACCGTCATTATTTTTAGCCAAAACGGGATGTGATAGGCCGAAAAAATGAAATCAAAATTTTAGTCCCTCATTCCGTTCATACTCGACCCGAGCAAGAAAATTCCGAAAAAAATAGTAAAAAAATAAAAAAAATTGTAAAACACGAAACCGTCATTATTTTTTGCCACAACGGGATGAGATAGGCCGAAAAAGTGAAAACAAAATTTTAGTCCCAAATTCCGTTCATAGTCCACCCGGGAAAGAAATTTCCGAAAAAAATAGTAAAAAAATTCAAAAAATTATAAAACATCCTCCCGGCATTATTTTTAGCAAAAACGCGATGAGATTGGCAGAAAAACTGAAATCAAAATTTTTGTCCCGAATTCGGTTCATGCTCGACCCGGGCAAGAAAATACCGAAAAAAATAGTAAAAAAATTCAAAAACCTAATCCCGACATTGTTTGTAGCCAAAACGGGATGATATAGGCTGAAAAAATGAAATCAAAATTTTAGTCCCGAATTCCGTTCATACACGACCCGGGCAAGAAAATTCCGAAAAAAATAGTGAAAAAATTCAAAAATTTATAAAACCTATTCCCAGCATATTTTTAGACAAAACGGGGGGTGAGATAGGCCGAAAAACTGAAATCAAAATTTTAGACCCAAATTCCGTTCATACTCGTCCCGGGAAAGAATATTCCGAAAAAAAAAAGTAAAAAAATTGAAAAAATTATAAAACCTCTTCCCGGCATTATTTTTAGCAAAAACGGGTTGAGATAGACCGAAAAAATGAAATCAAAATTTTAGTCCCGAAATCCGTTCATATTCTACCCGGGAAAGAAAATTCCGAAAAAAATAGTAAAAAAATGCAAAAAATTATAAAGCATCTTCCCGGAATTATTTTTATCCAAAACGGGATGAGATAGGCTGCAAAACTGAAATCAAAATTTTAGTCCAGAATTCCGGTCTTTCTCGACCCAGGAAAGAAAATTCCGAAAAAAATAGTAAAAAAATTCAAAAAATTATAAAACATCTTCCCGGAATTATTTTTATCCAAAACGGGATGAGATAGGCTGCAAAACTGAAATCAAAATTTTAGTCCAGAATTCCGGTCTTTCTCGACCCAGGAAAGAATATTCCGAAAAAAATAGTAAAAAAATTCAAAAAATTATAAAACATCTTCCCGGAATTATTTTTATCCAAAACGGGATGAGATAGGCTGCAAAACTGAAATCAAAATTTTAGTCCCTAATTCCGTTCATACTCGACCCGGGCAAGAAAATTCCAAAAAAAATAATAAAAAAGTTCAAAAAATTATAAAACATGAAACCGTAATTATTTGTAGCCAAAAAGGGATGAGATAGGCCGAAAAAGTGAAAACAAAATTTTAGTTCCAAATTTCGTTCATACTCCACCCGGGAAAGCAAATTCCAAAAAAAATAGAAAAAAAATTCAAAAAATTATAAAACATCCTCCTGGCTTTATTTTTAGCAAAAACGAGATGAGATAGGCAGAAAAACTGAAATCAAAATTTTAGTCCCGAATTCCGTTCATACTCGACCCGGGACAGAATATTCCGAAAAAAATAGTAAAAAAATTCAAAAAATTAAAAAACCTCATCCCGGCATTGTTTTTAGCCAAAACGGGATGAGATAGGCCGAAAAAATAAAATCAAATATTTAGTCCCGAATTCCGTTCATACTCGACCCGGGCAAGAAAATACCGAAAAAAATAGTAAAAAAATTCAAAAAATTAAAAAACCTAATCCCGGCATTGGTTTTAGCCAAAACGGGATGATATAGGCTGAAAAAATGAAATCAAAATTTTAGTCCCGAATTCCGTTCATACACGACCCGGGCAAGAAAATTCCGAAAAAAATAGTGAAAAAATCAAAAATTTATAAAACCTAATCCCAGCATATTTTTAGACAAAACGGGGGATGAGATAGGCCGAAAAACTGAAATCAAAATTTTAGACCCAAATTCCGTTCATACTCGACCCGGGAAAGAATATTCCGAAAAAAAAAGTAAAAAAATTGAAAAAATTATAAAACCTCTTCCCGGCATTATTTTTAGCAAAAACGGGTTGAGATAGACCGAAAAAATGAAATCAAAATTTTAGTCCCGAATTCCGTTCATACTCTACCCGGGCAATAAAATTCAGAAAAAAATAGTGAAAAAATTCAAAAATTTATAAAACCTCTTCCCGGCATTATTTTTAGAACAAACGGGGGATTAGTTTGGCTGAAAAAATGAAAACAAAATTTTAGACCCGAATTCCGTTCATACTCTACCCAGGAAAGAATATTCCGAAAAAAATAGTAAAAAAATTCAAAAAATTATAAAACATGAAACCGTCATTATTTATACCCAAAACGGGATGAGATAGGCCGAAAAAGTGAAAACAAAATTTTAGTCCCAAATTCCGTTCATACTCCACCCGGGAAAGAAAATTCCGAAAAAAATAGTAAAAAAATTCAAAAAACTATAAAACATCCTCCCGGCACTATTTTTAGCAAAAACGGGATGAGATAGGCCGAAAAACTGAACTCAAAATTTTAGTCCCGAATTCGGTTCATACTTGACTCGCGCAAGAAAATTGCGAAAAAAATAGTAAAAAAATTAAAAAAATTAAAAAACCTAATCCCGGCATTGTTTTTAGCCAAAACGGAATGATATAGGCTGAAAAAATGAAATCAAAATTTTAGTCCCGAATTCCGTTCATACACGACCCGGGCAAGAAAATTCGGAAAAAAATAGTAAAAAAATTCAAAAATTTATAAAACCTCTTCCCGGCATTATTTTTAGACAAAACGGGGGATGAGATAGGCCGAAAAACTGAAATCAAAATTTTAGACCCAAATTCCGTTCATACTCGACCCGGGAAAAAATATTCCGAAAAAAAAAGTAAAAAAATTGAAAAAATTATAAAACCTCTTCCCAGCATTATTTTTAGCAAAAACGGGTTGAGATAGACCGAAAAAATGAAATCAAAATTTTAGTCCCGAATTCCGTTCATATTCTACACGGGAAAGAAAATTCCGAAAAAAACAGTAAAAAAATTCAAAAAATTATAAAACCTCTTCCCGGAATTATTTTTATCCAAAACGGGATGAGATAGGCCGCAAAACTGAAACCAAAACTTTAGTCCAGAATTCCGGTCTTTCTCGACGCAGTAAAGAATATTCCGAAAAAAATAGTAAAAAAATTCAAAAAATTATAAAACCTCTTCCCGGCATTATTTTTAGCCAAAACGGGATGAGATAGGCCGAAAAACTGAAATCAAAATTTTAGTCCCGAATTCCGTTCATACTCGACCCGGGAAAGAATATTCCGAAAAAAATAGTAAAAATATTCAAAAAATTATAAAACCTCGTCCCGGCAATATTTTTATCCAAAACGGTATGAGATTGGCCGAAAAACTGAAATCAAAATTTTAGTCCCGAATTCGGTTCATACTCGACCCGGGCAAGAAAATTGCGAAAAAAATAGTAAAAAAATTCAAAAAATTAAAAAACCTAATCCCGGCATTGTTTCTAGCCAAAACGGGATGATATAGGCTGAAAAAATGAAATCAAAATTTTAGTCCCGAATTCCGCTCATACACGACCCGGGCAAGAAAATTCGGAAAAAAATAGTAAAAAAATTCAAAAATTTATAAAACCTCTTCCCGGCATTATTTTTAGACAAAATGGGGGATGAGATAGGCCGAAAAACTGAAATCAAAATTTTAGTCCCAAATTCCGTTCATACTCGACCCGGGAAAGAATATTCCGAAAAAAATAGTAAAAAAATTCAAAAAATTATAAAACATGAAACCGTCATTATTTTTAGCCAAAACGGGATGTGATAGGCCGAAAAAATGAAATCAAAATTTTAGTCCCTCATTCCGTTCATACTCGACCTGAGCAAGAAAATTCCGAAAAAAATAGTAAAAAAATAAAAAAAATTATAAAACACGAAACCGTCATTATTTTTTGCCACAACGGGATGAGATAGGCCGAAAAAGTGAAAACAAAATTTTAGTCCCAAATTCCGTTCATACTCCACCCGGGAAAGAAAATTCCGAAAAAAATAGTAAAAAAATTCAAAAAATTATAAAACATCCTCCCGGCATTATTTTTAGCAAAAACGCGATGAGATAGGCAGAAAAACTGAAATCAAAATTTTTGTCCCGAATTCGGTTCATACTCGACCCGGGCAAGAAAATACCGAAAAAAATAGTAAAAAAATTCAAAAAATTAAAAAACCTAATCCCGACATTGTTTGTAGCCAAAACGGGATGATATAGGCTGAAAAAATGAAATCAAAATTTTAGTCCCGAATTCCGTTCATACACGACCCGGGCAAGAAAATTCCGAAAAAAATAGTGAAAAAATTCAAAAATTTATAAAACCTATTCCCAGCATATTTTTAGACAAAACGGGGGGTGAGATAGGCCGAAAAACTGAAATCAAAATTTTAGACCCAAATTCCGTTCATACTCGTCCCGGGAAAGAATATTCCGAAAAAAAAAAGTAAAAAAATTGAAAAAATTATAAAACCTCTTCCCGGCATTATTTTTAGCAAAAACGGGTTGAGATAGACCGAAAAAATGAAATCAAAATTTTAGTCCCGAAATCCGTTCATATTCTACCCGGGAAAGAAAATTCCGAAAAAAATAGTAAAAAAATGCAAAAAATTATAAAACATCTTCCCGGAATTATTTTTATCCAAAACGGGATGAGATAGGCTGCAAAACTGAAATCAAAATTTTAGTCCAGAATTCCGGTCTTTCTCGACCCAGGAAAGAAAATTCCGAAAAAAATAGTAAAAAAATTCAAAAAATTATAAAACATCTTCCCGGAATTATTTTTATCCAAAACGGGATGAGATAGGCTGCAAAACTGAAATCAAAATTTTAGTCCAGAATTCCGGTCTTTCTCGACCCAGGAAAGAATATTCCGAAAAAAATAGTAAAAAAATTCAAAAAATTATAAAACATCTTCCCGGAATTATTTTTATCCAAAACGGGATGAGATAGGCTGCAAAACTGAAATCAAAATTTTAGTCCAGAATTCCGGTCTTTCTCGACCCAGGAAAGAATATTCCGAAAAAAATAGTAAAAAAATTCAAAAAATTATAAAAACTCTTCCCGGCATTATTTTTAGCCAAAACGGGATGAGATAGGCCGAAAAACGGAAATCAAAATTTTAGTCCCGAATTCCGTTCATCCTCTACCCTGGAAAGAATATTCCGAAAAAAATAGTAAAAATATTCATAAAATTATAAAACCTCTTCACGGCAATTTTTTTATCAAAAACGGTATGAGTTAGGCCGAAAAACTGAAATCAAAATTTTAGTTCCGAATTCCGTTCATACTCGACCCGGGCAAGAGAATTGAGAAAAAAATAGTAAAAAAATTCAAAAAATTAAAAAACCTCATCCCGGCATTGTTTTTAGCCAAAACGGGATGAGATAGGCCGAAAAAATAAAATCAAAATTTTAGTCCCGAATTCCGTTCATACACGACCCGGGCAAGAAAATTCGGAAAAAAATAGTAAAAAAATTCAAAAATTTATAAAACCTCTTCCCGGCATTATTTTTAGACAAAACGGGGGATGGGATAGGCCGAAAAACTGAAATCAAAATTTTAGCCCCAAATTCCGTTCATACTCGACCCAGGAAAGAATATTCCGAAAAAAATAGTAAAAAAATTCAAAAAATTATAGAACCTCTTCCCGGCAGTATTTTTTGCAAAAACGGGTTGAGATAGACGAAAAAAATGAAATCAAAATTTTAGTCCCGAATTCCGTTCATATTCTACCCAGGAAAGAATATTCCGAAAAAAATAGTAAAAAAATTCAAAAAATTATAAAACTACTTCCCGACATTATTTCTAGCCAAAACGGGATGAGATAGGCCGTAAAAATGAAATCAAAATTTTAGTCCCAAATTCCGTACATACTCGACCCGGAAAAGAAAATTCCGAAAAAAATAGTAAAAAAATTCAAAAAATTATAAAACCGCTTCCCGGAATTATTTTTATCCAAAACGGGATGAGATAGGCCGCAAAACTGAAATCAAAATTTTTGTCCAGATTTCCGGTCTTTCTCGACCCGGGAAAGAATATTCCGAAAAAAATAGTAAAAAATTTTAAAAAATTATAAAACCTCTTCCCGGCATTATTTTTAGCCAAAACGGGATGAGATAGGCCGAAAAACTGAAATCAAAATATTAGTCCCGAATTCCGTTCATACTCGACCCGGGAAAGAATATTCCGAAAAAAATAGTAAAAATATTCTAAAAATTATAAAACCTCGTCCCGGCAATATTTTTATCCAAAACGGTATGAGATAGGCCGAAAAACTGATATCAAAATTTTAGTCCCGAATTCCGTTCATACTCGACCCGGGAAAGAATATTCCGAAAAAAATAGTAAAAATATTCTAAAAATTATAAAACCTCGTCCCGGCAATATTTTTATCCGAAACGGTATGAGATAGGCCGAAAAACTGAAATCAAAATTTTAGTCCCGAATTCCGTTCATACTCGACCCGGGCAAGAAAATTCCGAAAAAAATAGTAAAAAAGTTCAAAAAATTATAAAACATGAAATCGTCATTATTTTTAGCCAAAACGGGATGTGATAGGCCGAAAAAATGAAATCAAAATTTTAGTCCCTAATTCCGTTCATACTCGACCCGGGCAAGAAAATTCCAAAAAAAATAGTAAAAAAGTTCAAAAAATTATAAAACATGAAACCGTAATTATTTGTAGCCAAAAAGGGATGAGATAGGCCGAAAAAGTGAAAACAAAATTTTAGTTCCAAATTTCGTTCATACTCCACCCGGGAAAGCAAATTCCAAAAAAAATAGAAAAAAAATTCAAAAAATTATAAAACATCCTCCCGGCTTTATTTTTAGCAAAAACGAGATGAGATAGGCAGAAAAACTGAAATCAAAATTTTAGTCCCGAATTCCGTTCATACTCGACCCGGGACAGAATATTCCGAAAAAAATAGTAAAAAAATTCAAAAAATTAAAAAACCTCATCCCGGCATTGTTTTTAGCCAAAACGGGATGAGATAGGCCGAAAAAATAAAATCAAATATTTAGTCCCGAATTCCGTTCATACTCGACCCGGGCAAGAAAATACCGAAAAAAATAGTAAAAAAATTCAAAAAATTAAAAAACCTAATCCCGGCATTGGTTTTAGCCAAAACGGGATGATATAGGCTGAAAAAATGAAATCAAAATTTTAGTCCCGAATTCCGTTCATACACGACCCGGGCAAGAAAATTCCGAAAAAAATAGTGAAAAAATCAAAAATTTATAAAACCTATTCCCAGCATATTTTTAGACAAAACGGGGGATGAGATAGGCCGAAAAACTGAAATCAAAATTTTAGACCCAAATTCCGTTCATACTCGACCCGGGAAAGAATATTCCGAAAAAAAAAGTAAAAAAATTGAAAAAATTATAAAACCTCTTCCCGGCATTATTTTTAGCAAAAACGGGTTGAGATAGACCGAAAAAATGAAATCAAAATTTTAGTCCCGAATTCCGTTCATATTCTACACGGGAAAGAAAATTCCGAAAAAAATAGTAAAAAAATTCAAAAAATTATAAAACCTCTTCCCGGAATTATTTTTATCCAAAACGGGATGAGATAGGCCGAAAAACTGAAATCAAAATTTTAGTCCCGAATTCCGTTCATACTCGACCCGGGAAAGAATATTCCGAAAAAAATAGTAAAAATATTCAAAAAATTATAAAACCTCGTCCCGGCAATATTTTTATCCAAAATGGTATGAGATAGGCCGAAAAACTGAAATCAAAATTTTAGTCCCGAATTCGATTCATACTCGACCCGGGCAAGAAAATTGCGAAAAAAATAGTAAAAAAATTCAAAAAATTATAAAACCTCTTCCCGGCATTATTTTTAGCCAAAACGGGATGAGATAGGCCAAAACTCAAAAATCAAAATTTTAGTCCCGAATTCCGTACATACTCGACCCGGGAAAGAATATTCCGAAAAAAATAGTAAAAATATTCAAAAAATTAAAAAACCACATCCCGGCATTGTTTTTAGCCAAAACGGGATGAGATAGGCCGAAAAAATAAAATCAAATATTTAGTCCTGAATTCCGTTCATACTCGACCCGGGCAAGAAAATTCCGAACAAAATAGTAAAAAAGTTCAAAAAATTATAAAACATGAAACCGTCATTATTTTTAGCCAAAACGGGATGTGATAGGCCGAAAAAATGAAATCAAAATTTTAGTCCCTAATTCCGTTCATACTCGACCCGGGCAAGAAAATTCCAAAAAAAATAGTAAAAAAGTTCAAAAAATTATAAAACATGAAACCGTAATTATTTTTAGCCAAAACGGGATGAGATAGGCCGAAAAAGTGAAAACAAAATTTTAGTCCCAAATTTCGTTCATACTCCACCCGGGAAAGAAAATTCCGAAAAAAATAGTAAAAAAATTCAAAAAATTATAAAACATCCTCCAGGCTTTATTTTTAGCAAAAACGAGATGAGATAGGCAGAAAAACTGAAATCAAAATTTTAGTCCCGAATTCGGTTCATACTCGACCCGGGCAAGAAAATTGCGAAAAAAATAGTAAAAAAATTCAAAAAATTAAAAAACCTAATCCCGGCATTGTTTTTAGCCAAAACGGGATGATATAGGCTGAAAAAATGAAATCAAAATTTTAGTCCCGAATTCCGTTCATACACGACCCGGGCAATAAAATTCCGAAAAAAATAGTGAAAAAATTCAAAAATTTATAAAACCTATTCCCAGCATATTTTTAGACAAAACGGGGGATGAGATAGGCCGAAAAACTGAAATCAAAATTTTAGACCCAAATTCCGTTCATACTCGACCCGGGAAAGAATATTCCGAAAAAAAAAGTAAAAAAATTGAAAAAATTATAAAACCTCTTCCCGGCATTATTTTTAGCAAAAACGGGTTGAGATAGACCGAAAAAATGAAATCAAAATTTTAGTCCCGAATTCCGTTCATATTCTACACGGGAAAGAAAATTCCGAAAAAAATAGTAAAAAAATTCAAAAAATTATAAAACCTCTTCCCGGAATTATTTTTATCCAAAACGGGATGAGATAGGCCGCAAAACTGAAATCAAAACTTTAGTCCAAAATTCTGGTCTTTCTCGACCCAGTAAAGAATATTCCGAAAAAAATAGTAAAAAAATTCAAAAAATTATAAAACCTCTTCCCGGCATTATTTTTAGCCAAAACGGGATGAGATAGGCCGAAAAACTGAAATCAAAATTTTAGTCCCGAATTCCGTTCATACTCGACCCGGGAAAGAATATTCCGAAAAAAATAGTAAAAATATTCAAAAAATTAAAAAACCACATCCCGGCATTGTTTTTAGCCAAAACGGGATGAGATAGGCCGAAAAAATAAAATCAAATATTTAGTCCTGAATTCCGTTCATACTCGACCCGGGCAAGAAAATTCCGAACAAAATAGTAAAAAAGTTCAAAAAATTATAAAACATGAAACCGTCATTATTTTTAGCCAAAACGGGATGTGATAGGCCGAAAAAATGAAATCAAAATTTTAGTCCCTAATTCCGTTCATACTCGACCCGGGCAAGGAAATTCCAAAAAAAATAGTAAAAAAGTTCAAAAAATTATAAAACATGAAACCGTAATTATTTTTAGCCAAAACGGGATGAGATAGGCCGAAAAAGTGAAAACAAAATTTTAGTCCCAAATTTCGTTCATACTCCACCCGGGAAAGAAAATTCCGAAAAAAATAGTAAAAAAATTCAAAAAATTATAAAACATCCTCCAGGCTTTATTTTTAGCAAAAACGAGATGAGATAGGCAGAAAAACTGAAATCAAAATTTTAGTCCCGAATTCGGTTCATACTCGACCCGGGCAAGAAAATTGCGAAAAAAATAGTAAAAAAATTCAAAAAATTAAAAAACCTAATCCCGGCATTGTTTTTAGCCAAAACGGGATGATATAGGCTGAAAAAATGAAATCAAAATTTTAGTCCCGAATTCCGTTCATACACGACCCGGGCAAGAAAATTCCGAAAAAAATAGTGAAAAAATTCAAAAATTTATAAAACCTGTTCCCAGCATATTTTTAGACAAAACGGGGGATGAGATAGGCCGAAAAACTGAAATCAAAATTTTAGACCCAAATTCCGTTCATACTCGACCCGGGAAAGAATATTCCGAAAAAAAAAGTAAAAAAATTGAAAAAATTATAAAACCTCTTCCCGGCATTATTTTTAGCAAAAACGGGTTGAGATAGACCGAAAAAATGAAATCAAAATTTTAGTCCCAAATTCCGTTCATATTCTACACGGGAAAGAAAATTCCGAAAAAAATAGTAAAAAAATTCAAAAAATTATAAAACCTCTTCCCGGAATTATTTTTATCCAAAACGGGATGAGATAGGCCGCAAAACTGAAATCAAAACTTTAGTCCAAAATTCTGGTCTTTCTCGACCCAGTAAAGAATATTACGAAAAAAATAGTAAAAAAATTCAAAAAATTATAAAACCTCTTCCCGGCATTATTTTTAGCCAAAACGGGATGAGATAGGCCGAAAAACTGAAATCAAAATTTTAGTCCCGAATTCCGTTCATACTCGACCCGGGAAAGAATATTCCGAAAAAAATAGTAAAAATATTCAAAAAATTAAAAAACCACATCCCGGCATTGTTTTTAGCCAAAACGGGATGAGATAGGCCGAAAAAATAAAATCAAATATTTAGTCCTGAATTCCGTTCATACTCGACCTGGGCAAGAAAATTCCGAACAAAATAGTAAAAAAGTTCAAAAAATTATAAAACATGAAACCGTCATTATTTTTAGCCAAAACGGGATGTGATAGGCCGAAAAAATGAAATCAAAATTTTAGTCCCTAATTCCGTTCATACTCGACCCGGGCAAGAAAATTCCAAAAAAAATAGTAAAAAAGTTCAAAAAATTATAAAACATGAAACCGTAATTATTTTTAGCCAAAACGGGATGAGATAGGCCGAAAAAGTGAAAACAAAATTTTAGTCCCAAATTTCGTTCATACTCCACCCGGGAAAGAAAATTCCGAAAAAAATAGTAAAAAAATTCAAAAAATTATAAAACATCCTCCAGGCTTTATTTTTAGCAAAAACGAGATGAGATAGGCAGAAAAACTGAAATCAAAATTTTAGTCCCGAATTCGGTTCATACTCGACCCGGGCAAGAAAATTGCGAAAAAAATAGTAAAAAAATTCAAAAAATTAAAAAACCTAATCCCGGCATTGTTTTTAGCCAAAACGGGATGATATAGGCTGAAAAAATGAAATCAAAATTTTAGTCCCGAATTCCGTTCATACACGACCCGGGCAATAAAATTCCGAAAAAAATAGTGAAAAAATTCAAAAATTTATAAAACCTATTCCCAGCATATTTTTAGACAAAACGGGGGATGAGATAGGCCGAAAAACTGAAATCAAAATTTTAGACCCAAAGTCCGTTCATACTCGACCCGGGAAAGAATATTCCGAAAAAAAAAGTAAAAAAATTGAAAAATTATAAAACCTCTTCCCGGCATTATTTTTAGCAAAAACGGGTTGAGATAGACCGAAAAAATGAAATCAAAATTTTAGTCCCGAATTCCGTTCATATTCTACACGGGAAAGAAAATTCCGAAAAAAATAGTAAAAAAATTCAAAAAATTATAAAACCTCTTCCCGGAATTATTTTTATCCAAAACGGGATGAGATAGGCCGAAAAACTGAAATCAAAATTTTAGTCCCGAATTCCGTTCATACTCGACCCGGGAAAGAATATTCCGAAAAAAATAGTAAAAATATTCAAAAAATTATAAAACCTCGTCCCGGCAATATTTTTATCCAAAACGGTATGAGATAGGCCGAAAAACTGAAATCAAAATTTTAGTCCCGAATTCGATTCATACTCGACCCGGGCAAGAAAATTGCGAAAAAAATAGTAAAAAAATTCAAAAAATGAAAAAACCTAATCCCGGCATTGTTTTTAGCCAAAACGGGATGATATAGGCTGAAAAAATGAAATCAAAATTTTAGTCCCGAATTCCGTTCATACACGACCCGGGCAAGAAAATTCCGAAAAAAATAGTGAAAAAATTCAAAAATTTATAAAACCTATTCCCAGCATATTTTTAGACAAAACGGGGGATGAGATAGGCCGAAAAACTGAAATCAAAATTTTAGACCCAAATTCCGTTCATACTCGACCCGGGAAAGAATATTCCGAAAAAAAAAGTAAAAAAATTGAAAAATTTTAAAACCTCTTCCCGGCATTATTTTTAGCAAAAACGGGTTGAGATAGACCGAAAAAATGAAATCAAAATTTTAGTCCCGAATTCCGTTCATATTCTACACGGGAAAGAAAATTCCGAAAAAAATAGTAAAAAAATTCAAAAAATTATAAAACCTCTTCCCGGAATTATTTTTATCCAAAACGGGATGAGATAGGCCGAAAAACTGAAATCAAAATTTTAGTCCCGAATTCCGTTCATACTCGACCCGGGAAAGAATATTCCGAAAAAAATAGTAAAAATATTCAAAAAATTATAAAACCTCGTCCCGGCAATATTTTTATCCAAAACGGTATGAGATAGGCCGAAAAACTGAAATCAAAATTTTAGTCCCGAATTCGGTTCATACTCGACCCGGGCAAGAAAATCGCGAAAAAAATAGTAAAAAAATTCAAAAAATTAAAAAACCTAATCCCGACATTGTTTTTACCAAAACGGGATGATATAGGCTGAAAAAATGAAATCAAAATTTTAGTCCCGAATTCCGTTCATACACGACCCGGGCAAGAAAATTCGGAAAAAAATAGTAAAAAAATTCAAAAATTTATAAAACCTCTTCCCGGCATTATTTTTAGACAAAACGGGGGATGAGATAGGCCGAAAAACTGAAATCAAAATTTTAGTCCCAAATTCGGTTCATACTCGACCCGGGCAAGAAAATTGCGAAAAAAATAGTAAAAAAATTCAAAAATTAAAAAACCTAATCCCGGCATTGTTTTTAGCCAAAACGGGATGAGATAGACTGAAAAAATGAAATCAAAATTTTAGTCCCGAATTCCGTTCATACTCTACCCGGGCAATAAAATTCAGAAAAAAATAGTGAAAAAATTCAAAAATTTATAAAACCTCTTCCCGGCATTATTTTTAGAACAAACGGGGGATTAGTTTGGCTGAAAAAATGAAAACAAAATTTTAGACCCGAATTCCGTTCATACTCTACCCAGGAAAGAATATTCCGAAAAAAATAGTAAAAAAATTCAAAAAATTATAAAACATGAAACCGTCATTATTTATAGCCAAAACGGGATGAGATAGGCCGAAAAAGTGAAAACAAAATTTTAGTCCCAAATTCCGTTCATACTCCACCCGGGAAAGAAAATTCCGAAAAAAATAGTAAAAAAATTCAAAAAATTATAAAACATCCTCCCGGCACTATTTTTAGCAAAAACGGGATGAGATAGGCCGAAAAACTGAACTCAAAATTTTAGTCCCGAATTCGGTTCATACTTGACTCGCGCAAGAAAATTGCGAAAAAAATAGTAAAAAAATTCAAAAAATTAAAAAACCTAATCCCGGCATTGTTTTTAGCCAAAACGGAATGATATAGGCTGAAAAAATGAAATCAAAATTTTTGTCCCGAATTCCGTTCATACACGACCCGGGCAAGAAAATTCGGAAAAAAAATAGTAAAAAAAATTCAAAAATTTATAAAACCTCTTCCCGGCATTATTTTTAGACAAAACGGGGGATGAGATAGGCCGAAAAACTGAAATCAAAATTTTAGACCCAAATTCCGTTCATACTCGACCCGGGAAAAAATATTCCGAAAAAAAAAAGTAAAAAAATTGAAAAAATTATAAAACCTCTTCCCAGCATTATTTTTAGCAAAAACGGGTTGAGATAGACCGAAAAAATGAAATCAAAATTTTAGTCCCGAATTCCGTTCATATTCTACACGGGAAAGAAAATTCCGAAAAAAATAGTAAAAAAATTCAAAAAATTATAAAACCTCTTCCCGGAATTATTTTTATCCAAAACGGGATGAGATAGGCCGCAAAACTGAAACCAAAACTTTAGTCCAGAATTCCGGTCTTTCTCGACCCAGTAAAGAATATTCCGAAAAAAATAGTAAAAAATTCAAAAAATTATAAAACCTCTTCCCGGCATTATTTTTAGCCAAAACGGGATGAGATAGGCCGAAAAACTGAAATCAAAATTTTAGTCCCGAATTCCGTTCATACTCGACCCGGGAAAGAATATTCCGAAAAAAATAGTAAAAATATTCAAAAAATTATAAAACCTCGTCCCGGCAATATTTTTATCCAAAACGGTATGAGATTGGCCGAAAAACTGAAATCAAAATTTTAGTCCCGAATTCGGTTCATACTCGACCCGGGCAAGAAAAATTGCGAAAAAAAATAGTAAAAAAATTCAAAAAATTAAAAAACCTAATCCCGGCATTGTTTCTAGCCAAAACGGGATGATATAGGCTGAAAAAATGAAATCAAAATTTTAGTCCCGAATTCCGCTCATACACGACCCGGGCAAGAAAATTCGGAAAAAAATAGTAAAAAAATTCAAAAATTTATAAAACCTCTTCCCGGCATTATTTTTAGACAAAATGGGGGATGAGATAGGCCGAAAAACTGAAATCAAAATTTTAGTCCCAAATTCCGTTCATACTCGACCCGGGAAAGAATATTCCGAAAAAAATAGTAAAAAATTCAAAAAATTATAAAACATGAAACCGTCATTATTTTTAGCCAAAACGGGATGTGATAGGCCGAAAAAATGAAATCAAAATTTTAGTCCCTCATTCCGTTCATACTCGACCCGAGCAAGAAAATTCCGAAAAAAATAGTAAAAAAATAAAAAAAATTATAAAACATGAAACCGTCATTATTTTTTGCCACAACGGGATGAGATAGGCCGAAAAAGTGAAAACAAAATTTTAGTCCCAAATTCCGTTCATACTCCACCCGGGAAAGAAAATTCCGAAAAAAATAGTAAAAAAATTCAAAAAATTATAAAACATCCTCCCGGCATTATTTTTAGCAAAAACGCGATGAGATAGGCAGAAAAACAGAAATCAAAATTTTTGTCCCGAATACGGTTCATACTCGACCCGGGCAAGAAAATTGCGAAAAAAATAATAAAAAAATTCAAAAATTAAAAAACCTAATCCCGGCACTGTTTTTAGCCAAAACGGGATGAGATAGGCTGAAAAAATGAAATCAAAATTTTAGTCCCGAATTCCGTTCATACTCTACCCGGGCAATAAAATTCAGAAAAAAATAGTGAAAAAATTCAAAAATTTATAAAACCTCTTCCCGGCATTATTTTTAGAACAAACGGGGGATTAGTTTGGCCGAAAAAATGAAAACAAAATTTTAGACCCGAATTCCGTTCATACTCTACCAAGGAAAGAATATTCCGAAAAAAATAGTAAAAAAATTCAAAAAATTATAAAACATGAAACCGTCATTATTTTTAGCCAAAACGGGATGAGATAGGCCGAAAAAGTGAAAACAAAATTTTAGTCCCAAATTCCGATCATACTCCACCCGGGAAAGAAAATTCCGAAAAAAATAGTAAAAAAATTCAAAAAATTATAAAACCTCTTCCCGGCAATATTTTTATCCAAAACGGGATGAGGTAGGTCGAAAAACTGAAATCAAAATTTTGGTCCTGAATTCCGTTCATACTCGACCCGGGCAAGAAAATTCGAAAAAAAATAGTTTAAAAATTCAAAAAATTATAAAACATCCACCCGGCATTATTTTTAGCCAAAACGGGATGAAATAGGCCGAAAAACTGAAATCAAAATTTTAGTCCCGAATTCAGTTCATACTCGACCCGGGCAAGAAAATTGCGAAAAAAATAGTAAAAAAATTCAACAATTAAAAAACCTAATCCCGGCATTGTTTTAAGCCAAAACGGGATGAGATAGGCTGAAAAAATGAAATCAAAATTTTAGTCCCGAATTCCGTTCATACTCTACCCGGGCAATAAAATTCAGAAAAAAATAGTGAAAAAATTCAAAAATTTATAAAACCTCTTCCCGGCATTATTTTTAGAACAAACGGGGGATTAGTTTGGCCGAAAAAATGAAAACAAAATTTTAGACCCAAATTCCGTTCATACTCTACCCAGGAAAGAATATTCCGAAAAAAATAGTAAAAAAATTCAAAAAATTATAAAACATGAAACAGTCATTATTTTTAGCCCAAACGGGGATGAGATAGGCCGAAAAAGTGAAAACAAAATTTTAGTCCCAAATTCCGTTCATACTCTACCCGGGAAAGAAAATTCCGAAAAAAATAGTAAAAAAATTCAAAAAATTATAAAACATCCTCCCGGCAATATTTTTAGCAAAAACGGGATGAGATAGGCCGAAAAACTGAAATCAAAATTTTAGTCCCGAATTCGGTTCATACTTGACCCGGGCAAGAAAATTGCGAAAAAAATAGTAAAAAAATTCAAAAAATTAAAAAACCTAATCCCGGCATTGTTTTTAGCCAAAACGGGATGATATAGGCTGAAAAAATGAAATCAAAATTTTAGTCCCGAATTCCGTTCATACACGACCCGGGCAAGAAAATTCGGAAAAAAATAGTAAAAAAATTCAAAAATTTATAAAACCTCTTCCCGGCATTATTTTTAGACAAAACGGGGGATGAGATAGGCCGAAAAACTGAAATCAAAATTTTAGACCCAAATTCCGTTCATACTCGACCCGGGAAAGAATATTCCGAAAAAAAAAGTAAAAAAATTGAAAAAATTATAAAACCTCTTCCCGGCATTATTTTTAGCGAAAACGGGTTGAGATAGACCGAAAAAATGAAATCAAAATTTTAGCCCCGAATTCCGATCATATTCTACACGGGAAAGAAAATTCCGAAAAAAATAGTAAAAAAATTCAAAAAATTATAAAACCTCTTCCCGGAATTATTTTTATGCAAAACGGGATGAGATAGGCCGCAAAACTGAAATGAAAACTTTAGTCCAGAATTCCGGTCTTTCCTGACCCAGTAAAGAATATTCCGAAAAAAATAGTAAACAAATTCAAAAAATTATAAAACCTCTTCCCGGCATTATTTTTAGCCAAAACGGGATGAGATAGGCCGAAAAACTGAAATCAAAATTTTAGTCCCGAATTCCGTTCATACTCGACCCGGGAAAGATTATTCCGAAAAAAATAGTAAAAATATTCAAAACATTATAAAACCTCGTCCCGGCAATATTTTTATCCAAAACGGTATGAGATAGGCCGAAAAACTGAAATCAAAATTTTAGTCCCGAATTCGGTTCATACTCGACCCGGGCAAGAAAATTGCGAAAAAAATAGTAAAAAAATTCAAAAAATTAAAAAACCTAATCCCGGCATTGTTTTTAGCCAAAACGGGATGATATAGGCTGAAAAAATGAAATCAAAATTTTAGTCCCGAATTCCGTTCATACACGACCCGGGCAAGAAAATTCGGAAAAAAATAGTAAAAAAATTCAAAAATTTATAAAACCTCTTCCCGACATTATTTTTAGACAAAACGGGGGATGAGATAGGCCGAAAAACTGAAATCAAAATTTTAGTCCCAAATTCCGTTCATACTCGACCCAGGAAAGAATATTCCGAAAAAAATAGTAAAAAAATTCAAAAAATTATAAAACATGAAACCGCCATTATTTTTAGCCAAAACGGGATGTGATAGGCCGAAAAAATGAAATCAAAATTTTAGTCCCTAATTCCGTTCATACTCGACCCGGGCAAGAAAATTCCGAAAAAAATAGTAAAAAAATTAAAAAAAATTATAAAACATGAAACCGTCATTATTTTTAGCCACAACGGGATGAGATAGGCCGAAAAAGTGAAAACAAAATTTTAGTCCCAAATTCCGTTCATACTCCACCAGGGAAAGAAAATTCCGAAAAAAATAGTAAAAAAATTCAAAAAATTATAAAACATCCTCCCGGCATTATTTTTAGCAAAAACGGGATGAGATAGGCCGAAAAACTGAAATCAAAATTTTAGTCCCAAATTCGGTTCATACTCGACCCGGGCAAGAAAATTGCGAAAAAAATAGTAAAAAAATTCAAAAAATTAAAAAACCTAATCCCGGCATTGTTTTTAGCCAAAACGGGATGATATAGGCTGAAAAAATGAAATCAAAATTTTAGTCCCGAATTCCGTTCATACACGACCCGGGCAAGAAAATTCCGAAAAAAATAGTGAAAAAATTCAAAAATTTATAAAACCTATTCCCAGCATATTTTTAGACAAAACGGGGGATGAGATAGGCCGAAAAACTGAAATCAAAATTTTAGACCCAAATTCCGTTCATACTCGACCCGGGAAAGAATATTCCGAAAAAAAAAGTAAAAAAATTGAAAAAATTATAAAACCTCTTCCCGGCATTATTTTTAGCAAAAACGGGTTGAGATAGACCGAAAAAATGAAATCAAAATTTTAGTCCCGAATTCCGTTCATATTCTACACGGGAAAGAAAATTCCGAAAAAAATAGTAAAAAAATTCAAAAAATTATAAAACCTCTTCCCGGAATTATTTTTATCCGAAACGGGATGAGATAGGCCGCAAAACTGAAATCAAAACTTTAGTCCAAAATTCTGGTCTTTCTCGACCCAGTAAAGAATATTCCGAAAAAAATAGTAAAAAAATTCAAAAAATTATAAAACCTCTTCCCGGCATTATTTTTAGCCAAAACGGGATGAGATAGGCCGAAAAACTGAAATCAAAATTTTAGTCCCGAATTCCGTTCATACTCGACCCGGGAAAGACTATTCCGAAAAAAATAGTAAAAATATTCAAAAAATTAAAAAACCACATCCCGGCATTGTTTTTAGCCAAAACGGGATGAGATAGGCCGAAAAAATAAAATCAAATATTTAGTCCAGAATTCCGTTCATACTCGACCCGGGCAAGAAAATTCCGAACAAAATAGTAAAAAAGTTCAAAAAATTATAAAACATGAAACCGTCATTATTTTTAGCCAAAACGGGATGTGATAGGCCGAAAAAATGAAATCAAAATTTTAGTCCCTAATTCCGTTCATACTCGACCCGGGCAAGAAAATTCCAAAAAAAATAGTAAAAAAGTTCAAAAAATTATAAAACATGAAACCGTAATTATTTTTAGCCAAAACGGGATGAGATAGGCCGAAAAAGTGAAAACAAAATTTTAGTCCCAAATTTCGTTCATACTCCACCCGGGAAAGAAAATTCCGAAAAAAATAGTAAAAAAATTCAAAAAATTATAAAACATCCTCCAGGCTTTATTTTTAGCAAAAACGAGATGAGATAGGCAGAAAAACTGAAATCAAAATTTTAGTCCCGAATTCGGTTCATACTCGACCCGGGCAAGAAAATTGCGAAAAAAATAGTAAAAAAATTCAAAAAATTAAAAAACCTAATCCCGGCATTGTTTTTAGCCAAAACGGGATGATATAGGCTGAAAAAATGAAATCAAAATTTTAGTCCCGAATTCCGTTCATACACGACCCGGGCAAGAAAATTCCGAAAAAAATAGTGAAAAAATTCAAAAATTTATAAAACCTATTCCCAGCATATTTTTAGACAAAACGGGGGATGAGATAGGCCGAAAAACTGAAATCAAAATTTTAGACCCAAATTCCGTTCATACTCGACCCGGGAAAGAATATTCCGAAAAAAAAAGTAAAAAAATTGAAAAATTATAAAACCTCTTCCCGGCATTATTTTTAGCAAAAACGGGTTGAGATAGACCGAAAAAATGAAATCAAAATTTTAGTCCCGAATTCCGTTCATATTCTACACGGGAAAGAAAATTCCGAAAAAAATAGTAAAAAAATTCAAAAAATTATAAAACCTCTTCCCGGAATTATTTTTATCCAAAACGGGATGAGATAGGCCGAAAAACTGAAATCAAAATTTTAGTCCCGAATTCCGTTCATACTCGACCCGGGAAAGAATATTCCGAAAAAAATAGTAAAAATATTCAAAAAATTATAAAACCTCGTCCCGGCAATATTTTTATCCAAAACGGTATGAGATAGGCCGAAAAACTGAAATCAAAATTTTAGTCCCGAATTCGGTTCATACTCGACCCGGGCAAGAAAATTGCGAAAAAAATAGTAAAAAAATTCAAAAAATTAAAAAACCTAATCCCGACATTGTTTTTAGCCAAAACGGGATGATATAGGCTGAAAAAATGAAATCAAAATTTTAGTCCCGAATTCCGTTCATACACGACCCGGGCAAGAAAATTCCGAAAAAAATAGTGAAAAAATTCAAAAATTTATAAAACCTATTCCCAGCATATTTTTAGACAAAACGGGGGATGAGATAGGCCGAAAAACTGAAATCAAAATTTTAGACCCAAATTCCGTTCATATTCGACCCGGGAAAGAATATTCCGAAAAAAAAAGTAAAAAAATTGAAAAATTATAAAACCTCTTCCCGGCATTATTTTTAGCAAAAACGGGTTGAGATAGACCGAAAAAATGAAATCAAAATTTTAGTCCCGAATTCCGTTCATATTCTACACGGGAAAGAAAATTCCGAAAAAAATAGTAAAAAAATTCAAAAAATTATAAAACCTCTTCCCGGAATTATTTTTATCCAAAACGGGATGAGATAGGCCGAAAAACTGAAATCAAAATTTTAGTCCCGAATTCCGTCCATACTCGACCCGGGAAAGAATATTCCGAAAAAAATAGTAAAAATATTCAAAAAATTATAAAACCTCGTCCCGGCAATATTTTTATCCAAAACGGTATGAGATAGGCCGAAAAACTGAAATCAAAATTTTAGTCCCGAATTCGGTTCATACTCGACCCGGGCAAGAAAATCGCGAAAAAAATAGTAAAAAAATTCAAAAAATTAAAAAACCTAATCCCGGCATTGTTTTTAGCCAAAACGGTATGAGATTGGCCGAAAAACTGAAATCAAAATTTTAGTCCCGAATTCGGTTCATACTCGACCCGGGCAAGAAAATTGCGAAAAAAATATTAAAAAAATTCAAAAATTTATAAAACCTCTTCCCGGAATTATTTTTAGACAAAACGGGGGATGAGATAGGCCGAAAAACTGAAATCAAAATTTTAGTCCCAAATTCCGTTCATACTCGACCCGGGAAAGAATATTCCGAAAAAAATAGTAAAAAAATTCAAAAAATTATAAAACATGAAACCGTCATTATTTTTAGCCAAAACGGGATGTGATAGGCCGAAAAAATGAAATCAAAATTTTAGTCCCTAATTCCGTTCATACTCGACCCGGGCAAGAAAATTCCGAAAAAAATAGTAAAAAAATTAAAAAAATTATAAAACATGAAACCGTCATTATTTTTAGCCACAACGGGATGAGATAGGCCGAAAAAGTGAAAACAAAATTTTAGTCCCAAATTCCGTTCATACTCTACCCTGGAAAGAATGTTCCGAAAAAAATAGTAAAAATATTCAAAAAATTATAAAACCTCTTCCCGGCAATATTTTTATCCAAAACGGTATGAGATAGGCCGAAAAACGGAAATCAAAATTTTGTTCTCGAATTCCGTTCATACTCTACCCTGGAAAGAATGTTCCGAAAAAAATAGTAAAAATATTCAAAAAATTATAAAACCTCTTCCCGGCAATATTTTTATCCAAAACGGTATGAGATAGGCCGAAAAACTGAAATCAAAATTTTAGTCCCGAATTCCGTTCATACTCGACCCTGGCAAGAAAATTGATAAAAAAATAATAAAAAAATTCAAAAAATTAAAAAACCTCATCCCGGCATTGTTTTTAGCCAAAACGGGATGAGATAGGCCGAAAATATAAAATCAAAATTTTAGCCCTGAATTCCGTTCATACTCGACCCGAGCAAGAAAATTCCGAAAAAAATAGTAAAAAAATTCAAAAAATTATAAAACATGAAACCTTCATTATTTTTAGCCAAAACGGGATGTGATAGGCCGAAAAAATGATATCAAAATTTTAGTCCCTAATTCCGTTCATACTCGACCCGGACAAGAAATTTCCGAAAAAAATAGTAAAAAAATTCAAAAAATTATAAAACATGAAACCGTCATTATTTTTAGCCAAAACGGGATGAGATAGGCCGAAAAACGGAAATCAAAATTTTGGTCCCGAATTCCGTTCATACTCTACCCTGGAAAGAATGTTCCGAAAAAAATAGTAAAAATATTCAAAAAATTATAAAACCTCTTCCCGGCAATATTTTTATCCAAAACGGTATGAGATAGGCCGAAAAACGGAAATCAAAATTTTGTTCTCGAATTCCGTTCATACTCTACCCTGGAAAGAATGTTCCGAAAAAAATAGTAAAAATATTCAAAAAATTATAAAACCTCTTCCCGGCAATATTTTTATCCAAAACGGTATGAGATAGGCCGAAAAACTGAAATCAAAATTTTAGTCCCGAATTCCGTTCATACTCGACCCTGGCAAGAAAATTGATAAAAAAATAATAAAAAAATTCAAAAAATTAAAAAACCTCATCCCGGCATTGTTTTTAGCCAAAACGGGATGAGATAGGCCGAAAATATAAAATCAAAATTTTAGCCCTGAATTCCGTTCATACTCGACCCGAGCAAGAAAATTCCGAAAAAAATAGTAAAAAAATTCAAAAAATTATAAAACATGAAACCTTCATTATTTTTAGCCAAAACGGGATGTGATAGGCCGAAAAAATGATATCAAAATTTTAGTCCCTAATTCCGTTCATACTCGACCCGGGCAAGAAAATTCCGAAAAAAATAGTAAAAAAATTCAAAAAATTATAAAACATGAAACCGTCATTATTTTTAGCCAAAACGGGGTGAGATAGGCCGAAAAAGTGAAAACAAAATTTTAGTCCCAAATTCCGTTCATACTCCACCCGGGAAAGAAAATTCCGAAACATATAGTAAAAAAATTCAAAAAATTATAAAACATCCTCCCGGCATTATTTTTAGCAAAAACGGGATGAGATAGGCCGAAAAACTGAAATCAAAATTTTAGTCCCGAATTCGGTTCATACTCGACCCGGGCAAGAAAATTGCGAAAAAAATAGTAAAAAAATTCAAAAAATTAAAAAACCTAATCCCGGCATTGTTTTTAGCCAAAACGGGATGATATAGGCTGAAAAAATGAAATCAAAATTTTAGTCCCAAATTCCGTTCATACACGACCCGGGCAAGAAAATTCGGAAAAAAATAGTAAAAAAATTCAAAAATTTATAAAACCTCTTCCCGGCATTACTTTTAGACAAAACGGGGGATGAGATAGGCCGAAAAACTGAAATCAAAATTTTAGTCCCAAATTCCGTTCATACTCGACCCGGGAAAGAATATTCCGAAAAAAATAGTAAAAAAATTCAAAAAATTATAAAACCACTTCCCGGCAGTATTTTTAGCAAAAACGGGTTGAGATAGACCGAAAAAATGAAATCAAAATTTTAGTCCCGAATTCCGTTCATATTCTACCCGGGAAATAAAATTCCGAAAAAAATAGTAAAAAAATTCAAAAAATTATAAAACTACTTCCCGACATTATTTTTAGCCAAAACGGGATGAGATAGGCCGTAAAAATGAAATCAAAATTTTAGTCCCCAATTCCGTTCATACACGACCCGGGCAAGAAAATTAGGAAAAAAATAGTAAAAAAATTCAAAAATTTATAAAACCTCTTCCCGGCATTATTTTTAGACAAAAAGGGGGATGAGATAGGCCGAAAAACTGAAATCAAAATTTTAGTCCCAAATTCCGTTCATACTCGACCCGGGAAAGAATATTCCGAAAAAAATAGTAAAAAAATTCAAAAAATTATAAAACCTCTTCCCGGCAGTATTTTTAGCAAAAACGGGTTGAGATAGACCGAAAAAATGAAATCAAAATTTTAGTCCCGAATTCCGTTCATATTCTACCCGGGAAATAAAATTCCGAAAAAAATAGTAAAAAAATTCAAAAAATTATAAAACTACTTCCCGACATTATTTTTAGCCAAAACGGGATAAGATAGGCCTTAAAAATGAAATCAAGATTTTAGTCCCGAATTCCGTTCATACTCGACCCGGGAAAGAATATTACGAAAAAAATAATAAAAAAATTCATAAAATTATAAAACCCCTTCCCGGCATTATTTTTAGCCAAAACGGGATGAGGTAGGACGAAAAAGAGAATAAAAAAAATTTTAGTCCCAAATTCCGTACATACTCGACCCAGGAAAGAATATTTCGAAAAAAACAGTAAAAAAATTCAAAAAATTATAAAACCTCTTCCCGGCATTATTTTTAGCCAAAACGGGATGAGATAGGCCGTAAAAATGAAATCAAAATTTTAGTCCCGAATTCCGTTCATACTCGACCCGGGAAAGAATATTCTGAAAAAAATAGTAAAAAAATTCATAAAATTATATAACCCCCTCCCGGCATTATTTATAGCCAAAACGGGATGAGGTAGGACGAAAAAGAAAAAAAAAAAATTTAGTCCCAAATTCCGTACATACACGACCCGGGAAAGAAAATTCCAAAAAAAATAGTAAAAAAATTCAAAAAATTATCAAACCTCTTCCCGGAATTATTTTTATCCAAAACGGGATGAGATAAGCCAAAAAACTGAAATTAAAATTTTAGTCCTGAATTCCGGTCTTTCTCGACCCGGGAAAGAATATTCCGAAAAAAATAGTAAAAAAATTCATAAAATTATAAAACCCCTTCCCGGCATTATTTTTAGCCAAAACGGGATGAGGTAGGGCGAAAAAGAAAAAAAAAAAATTTTAGTCCCAAATTCCGTACATACTCAACCCGGGAAAGAAAATTCCGAAAAAAATAGTAAAAAAATTCAAAAAATTATAAAACCTCTTCCCGGAATTATTTTTATCCAAAACGGGATGAGATAGGCCGAAAAACTGAAATCAAAATTTTAGTCCCGAATTCCGGTCTTTCTTGACCCGGGAAAGAATATTCCGAAAAAAATAGTAAAAAAATTCAAAAAATTATAAAACCTCTTCCCGGCATTATTTTTATCCAAAACGGGAGGAGATAGGCCGAAA
Organism: Quercus engelmannii; assembly: GCA_029955605.1. Taxonomy (NCBI): domain Eukaryota; kingdom Viridiplantae; phylum Streptophyta; class Magnoliopsida; order Fagales; family Fagaceae; genus Quercus; species Quercus engelmannii. Next base: position 22,508 of record JARPSG010000030.1, on the reverse strand, counting down.
AACTGAAATCAAAATTTTAGTCCCGAATTCCGTTCAAACTCGACCCGGGAAAGAAAATTCTGAAAAAAATAGTAATGAAATTCAAAAAATTATAAAACCACTTCCCGGCATTATTTTTAGCCAAAACGGGATGAGATAGGCCGAAAAACTGAAATCGAAATTTTAGTCCCGAATTCCGTTCATACTCGACCCGGGAGAGAAAATTCCGAAAAAAATAATATAAAAATTCAAAAAATTATAAAACATCCTCCCGGCATTATTTTTAGCCAAAACGGGATGAGATAGGCCGAAAAACGGAAATCAAAATTTTGGTCCCGAATTCCGTTCATACTCTACCCTGGAAAGAATGTTCCGAAAAAAATAGTAAAAATATTCAAAAAATTATAAAACCTCTTCCCGGCAATATTTTTATCCAAAACGGTATGAGATAGGCCGAAAAACTGAAATCAAAATTTTAGTCCCGAATTCCGTTCATACTCGACCCTGGCAAGAAAATTGATAAAAAAATAATAAAAAAATTCAAAAAATTAAAAAACCTCATCCCGGCATTGTTTTTAGCCAAAACGGGATGAGATAGGCCGAAAATATAAAATCAAAATTTTAGCCCTGAATTCCGTTCATACTCGACCCGAGCAAGAAAATTCCGAAAAAAATAGTAAAAAAATTCAAAAAATTATAAAACATGAAACCTTCATTATTTTTAGCCAAAACGGGATGTGATAGGCCGAAAAAATGATATCAAAATTTTAGTCCCTAATTCCGTTCATACTCGACCCGGGCAAGAAAATTCCGAAAAAAATAGTAAAAAAATTCAAAAAATTATAAAACATGAAACCGTCATTATTTTTAGCCAAAACGGGGTGAGATAGGCCGAAAAAGTGAAAACAAAATTTTAGTCCCAAATTCCGTTCATACTCCACCCGGGAAAGAAAATTCCGAAACATATAGTAAAAAAATTCAAAAAATTATAAAACATCCTCCCGGCATTATTTTTAGCAAAAACGGGATGAGATAGGCCGAAAAACTGAAATCAAAATTTTAGTCCCGAATTCGGTTCATACTCGACCCGGGCAAGAAAATTGCGAAAAAAATAGTAAAAAAATTCAAAAAATTAAAAAACCTAATCCCGGCATTGTTTTTAGCCAAAACGGGATGATATAGGCTGAAAAAATGAAATCAAAATTTTAGTCCCAAATTCCGTTCATACACGACCCGGGCAAGAAAATTCGGAAAAAAATAGTAAAAAAATTCAAAAATTTATAAAACCTCTTCCCGGCATTACTTTTAGACAAAACGGGGGATGAGATAGGCCGAAAAACTGAAATCAAAATTTTAGTCCCAAATTCCGTTCATACTCGACCCGGGAAAGAATATTCCGAAAAAAATAGTAAAAAAATTCAAAAAATTATAAAACCACTTCCCGGCAGTATTTTTAGCAAAAACGGGTTGAGATAGACCGAAAAAATGAAATCAAAATTTTAGTCCCGAATTCCGTTCATATTCTACCCGGGAAATAAAATTCCGAAAAAAATAGTAAAAAAATTCAAAAAATTATAAAACTACTTCCCGACATTATTTTTAGCCAAAACGGGATGAGATAGGCCGTAAAAATGAAATCAAAATTTTAGTCCCCAATTCCGTTCATACACGACCCGGGCAAGAAAATTAGGAAAAAAATAGTAAAAAAATTCAAAAATTTATAAAACCTCTTCCCGGCATTATTTTTAGACAAAAAGGGGGATGAGATAGGCCGAAAAACTGAAATCAAAATTTTAGTCCCAAATTCCGTTCATACTCGACCCGGGAAAGAATATTCCGAAAAAAATAGTAAAAAAATTCAAAAAATTATAAAACCTCTTCCCGGCAGTATTTTTAGCAAAAACGGGTTGAGATAGACCGAAAAAATGAAATCAAAATTTTAGTCCCGAATTCCGTTCATATTCTACCCGGGAAATAAAATTCCGAAAAAAATAGTAAAAAAATTCAAAAAATTATAAAACTACTTCCCGACATTATTTTTAGCCAAAACGGGATAAGATAGGCCTTAAAAATGAAATCAAGATTTTAGTCCCGAATTCCGTTCATACTCGACCCGGGAAAGAATATTACGAAAAAAATAATAAAAAAATTCATAAAATTATAAAACCCCTTCCCGGCATTATTTTTAGCCAAAACGGGATGAGGTAGGACGAAAAAGAGAATAAAAAAAATTTTAGTCCCAAATTCCGTACATACTCGACCCAGGAAAGAATATTTCGAAAAAAACAGTAAAAAAATTCAAAAAATTATAAAACCTCTTCCCGGCATTATTTTTAGCCAAAACGGGATGAGATAGGCCGTAAAAATGAAATCAAAATTTTAGTCCCGAATTCCGTTCATACTCGACCCGGGAAAGAATATTCTGAAAAAAATAGTAAAAAAATTCATAAAATTATATAACCCCCTCCCGGCATTATTTATAGCCAAAACGGGATGAGGTAGGACGAAAAAGAAAAAAAAAAAATTTAGTCCCAAATTCCGTACATACACGACCCGGGAAAGAAAATTCCAAAAAAAATAGTAAAAAAATTCAAAAAATTATCAAACCTCTTCCCGGAATTATTTTTATCCAAAACGGGATGAGATAAGCCAAAAAACTGAAATTAAAATTTTAGTCCTGAATTCCGGTCTTTCTCGACCCGGGAAAGAATATTCCGAAAAAAATAGTAAAAAAATTCATAAAATTATAAAACCCCTTCCCGGCATTATTTTTAGCCAAAACGGGATGAGGTAGGGCGAAAAAGAAAAAAAAAAAATTTTAGTCCCAAATTCCGTACATACTCAACCCGGGAAAGAAAATTCCGAAAAAAATAGTAAAAAAATTCAAAAAATTATAAAACCTCTTCCCGGAATTATTTTTATCCAAAACGGGATGAGATAGGCCGAAAAACTGAAATCAAAATTTTAGTCCCGAATTCCGGTCTTTCTTGACCCGGGAAAGAATATTCCGAAAAAAATAGTAAAAAAATTCAAAAAATTATAAAACCTCTTCCCGGCATTATTTTTATCCAAAACGGGAGGAGATAGGCCGAAAAACTGAAATCAAAATTTTAGTCCCGAATTCCGTTCAAACTCGACCCGGGAAAGAAAATTCTGAAAAAAATAGTAATGAAATTCAAAAAATTATAAAACCACTTCCCGGCATTATTTTTAGCCAAAACGGGATGAGATAGGCCGAAAAACTGAAATCGAAATTTTAGTCCCGAATTCCGTTCATACTCGACCCGGGAGAGAAAATTCCGAAAAAAATAATATAAAAATTCAAAAAATTATAAAACATCCTCCCGGCATTATTTTTAGCCAAAACGGGATGAGATAGGCCGAAAAACGGAAATCAAAATTTTGGTCCCGAATTCCGTTCATACTCTACCCTGGAAAGAATGTTCCGAAAAAAATAGTAAAAATATTCAAAAAATTATAAAACCTCTTCCCGGCAATATTTTTATCCAAAACGGTATGAGATAGGCCGAAAAACTGAAATCAAAATTTTAGTCCCGAATTCCGTTCATACTCGACCCTGGCAAGAAAATTGATAAAAAAATAATAAAAAAATTCAAAAAATTAAAAAACCTCATCCCGGCATTGTTTTTAGCCAAAACGGGATGAGATAGGCCGAAAATATAAAATCAAAATTTTAGCCCTGAATTCCGTTCATACTCGACCCGAGCAAGAAAATTCCGAAAAAAATAGTAAAAAAATTCAAAAAATTATAAAACATGAAACCTTCATTATTTTTAGCCAAAACGGGATGTGATAGGCCGAAAAAATGATATCAAAATTTTAGTCCCTAATTCCGTTCATACTCGACCCGGGCAAGAAAATTCCGAAAAAAATAGTAAAAAAATTCAAAAAATTATAAAACATGAAACCGTCATTATTTTTAGCCAAAACGGGATGAGATAGGCCGAAAAAGTGAAAACAAAATTTTAGTCCCAAATTCCGTTCATACTCCACCCGGGAAAGAAAATTCCGAAACATATAGTAAAAAAATTCAAAAAATTATAAAACATCCTCCCGGCATTATTTTTAGCAAAAACGGGATGAGATAGGCCGAAAAACTGAAATCAAAATTTTAGTCCCGAATTCGGTTCATACTCGACCCGGGCAAGAAAATTGCGAAAAAAATAGTAAAAAAATTCAAAAAATTAAAAAACCTAATCCCGGCATTGTTTTTAGCCAAAACGGGATGATATAGGCTGAAAAAATGAAATCAAAATTTTAGTCCCAAATTCCGTTCATACACGACCCGAGCAAGAAAATTCGGAAAAAAATAGTAAAAAAATTCAAAAATTTATAAAACCTCTTCCCGGCATTACTTTTAGACAAAACGGGGGATGAGATAGGCCGAAAAACTGAAATCAAAATTTTAGTCCCAAATTCCGTTCATACTCGACCCGGGAAAGAATATTCCGAAAAAAATAGTAAAAAAATTCAAAAAATTATAAAACCACTTCCCGGCAGTATTTTTAGCAAAAACGGGTTGAGGTAGACCGAAAAAATGAAATCAAAATTTTAGTCCCGAATTCCGTTCATATTCTACCCGGGAAATAAAATTCCGAAAAAAATAGTAAAAAAATTCAAAAAATTATAAAACTACTTCCCGACATTATTTTTAGCCAAAACGGGATGAGATAGGCCGTAAAAATGAAATCAAAATTTTAGTCCCAAATTCCGTTCATACACGACCCGGGCAAGAAAATTCGGAAAAAAATAGTAAAAAAATTCAAAAATTTATAAAACCTCTTCCCGGCATTATTTTTAGACAAAACGGGGGATGAGATAGGCCGAAAAACTGAAATCAAAATTTTAGTCCCAAATTCCGTTCATACTCGACCCGGGAAAGAATTTTCCGAAAAAAATAGTAAAAAAATTCAAAAAATTATAAAACCTCTTCCCGGCAGTATTTTTAGAAAAACGGGTTGAGATAGACCTTAAAAATGAAATCAAAATTTTAGTCCCGAATTCCGTTCATACTCGACCCGGGAAAGAATATTACGAAAAAAATAATAAAAAAATTCATAAAATTATAAAACCCCTTCCCGGCATTATTTTTAGCCAAAACGGGATGAGGTAGGACGAAAAAGAGAATAAAAAAAATTTTAGTCCCAAATTCCGTACATACTCGACCCAGGAAAGAATATTCCGAAAAAAACAGTAAAAAAATTCAAAAAATTATAAAACCTCTTCCCGGCATTATTTTTAGCCAAAACGGGATGAGATAGGCCGTAAAAATGAAATCAAAATTTTAGTCCCGAATTCCGTTCATACTCGACCCGGGAAAGAATATTCTGAAAAAAATAGTAAAAAAATTCATAAAATTATATAACCCCCTCCCGGCATTATTTATAGCCAAAACGGGATGAGGTAGGACGAAAAAGAAAAAAAAAAAATTTAGTCCCAAATTCCGTACATACACGACCCGGGAAAGAAAATTCCAAAAAAAATAGTAAAAAAATTCAAAAAATTATCAAACCTCTTCCCGGAATTATTTTTATCCAAAACGGGATGAGATAGGCCAAAAAACTGAAATTAAAATTTTAGTCCTGAATTCCGGTCTTTCTCGACCCGGGAAAGAATATTCCGAAAAAAATAGTAAAAAAATTCATAAAATTATAAAACCCCTTCCCGGCATTATTTTTAGCCAAAACGGGATGAGGTAGGGCGAAAAAGAAAAAAAAAAAATTTTAGTCCCAAATTCCGTACATACTCAACCCGGGAAAGAAAATTCCGAAAAAAATAGTAAAAAAATTCAAAAAATTATAAAACCTCTTCCCGGAATTATTTTTATCCAAAACGGGGATGAGATAGGCTGAAAAACTGAAATCAAAATTTTAGTCCCGAATTCCGGTCTTTCTTGACCCGGGAAAGAATATTCCGAAAAAAATTGTAAAAAAATTCAAAAAATTATAAAACCTCTTCCCGGCATTATTTTTATCCAAAACGGGAGGAGATAGGCCGAAAAACTGAAATCAAAATTTTAGTCCCGAATTCCGTTCAAACTCGACCCGGGAAAGAAAATTCTGAAAAAAATAGTAATAAAATTCAAAAAATTATAAAACCACTTCCCGGCATTATTTTTAGCCAAAACGGGATGAGATAGGCCGAAAAACTGAAATCGAAATTTTAGTCCCGAATTCCGTTCATACTCGACCCGGGAGAGAAAATTCCGAAAAAAATAATATAAAAATTCAAAAAATTATAAAACATCCTCCCGGCATTATTTTTAGCCAAAACGGGATGAGATAGGCCGAAAAACGGAAATCAAAATTTTGGTCCCGAATTCCGTTCATACTCTACCCTGGAAAGAATGTTCCGAAAAAAATAGTAAAAATATTCAAAAAATTATAAAACCTCTTCCCGGCAATATTTTTATCCAAAACGGTATGAGATAGGCCGAAAAACTGAAATCAAAATTTTAGTCCCGAATTCCGTTCATACTCGACCCTGGCAAGAAAATTGATAAAAAAATAATAAAAAAATTCAAAAAATTAAAAAACCTCATCCCGGCATTGTTTTTAGCCAAAACGGGATGAGATAGGCCGAAAATATAAAATCAAAATTTTAGCCCTGAATTCCGTTCATACTCGACCCGAGCAAGAAAATTCCGAAAAAAATAGTAAAAAAATTCAAAAAATTATAAAACATGAAACCTTCATTATTTTTAGCCAAAACGGGATGTGATAGGCCGAAAAAATGATATCAAAATTTTAGTCCCTAATTCCGTTCATACTCGACCCGGGCAAGAAAATTCCGAAAAAAATAGTAAAAAAATTCAAAAAATTATAAAACATGAAACCGTCATTATTTTTAGCCAAAACGGGATGAGATAGGCCGAAAAAGTGAAAACAAAATTTTAGTCCCAAATTCCGTTCATACTCCACCCGGGAAAGAAAATTCCGAAAAATATAGTTAAAAAATTCAAAAAATTATAAAACATCCTCCCGGCATTATTTTTAGCAAAAACGGGATGAGATAGGCCGAAAAACTGAAATCAAAATTTTAGTCCCGAATTCGGTTCATACTCAACCCGGGCAAGAAAATTGCGAAAAAAATAGTAAAAAAATTCAAAAAATTAAAAAACCTAATCCCGGCATTGTTTTTAGCCAAAACGGGATGATATAGGCTGAAAAAATGAAATCAAAATTTTAGTCCCAAATTCCGTTCATACACGACCCGGGCAAGAAAATTCGGAAAAAAATAGTAAAAAAATTCAAAAATTTATAAAACCTCTTCCCGGCATTATTTTTAGACAAAACGGGGGATGAGATAGGCCGAAAAACTGAAATCAAAATTTTAGTCCCAAATTCCGTTCATACTCGACCCGGGAAAGAATATTCCGAAAAAAATAGTAAAAAAATTCAAAAAATTATAAAACCTCTTCCCGGCAGTATTTTTAGCAAAAACGGGTTGAGATAGACCGAAAAAATGAAATCAAAATTTTAGTCCCGAATTCCGTTCATATTCTACCCGGGAAATAAAATTCCGAAAAAAATAGTAAAAAAATTCAAAAAATTATAAAACTACTTCCCGACATTATTTTTAGCCAAAACGGGATGAGATAGGCCGTAAAAATGAAATCAAAATTTTAGTCCCGAATTCCGTTCATACTCGACCCGGGAAAGAATATTACGAAAAAAATAATAAAAAAATTCATAAAATTATAAAACCCCTTCCCGGCATTATTTTTTGCCAAAACGGGATGAGGTAAGACGAAAAAGAGAAAAAAAAAAATTTTAGTCCCAAATTCCGTACATACTCGACCCAGGAAAGAATATTCCTAAAAAAATAGTGAAAAAATTCAAAAAATTATAAAACCTCTTCCCGGCATTATTTTTAGCCAAAATGGGATGAGATAGGCCGTAAAAATGAAATCAAAATTTTAGTCCCGAATTCCGTTCATACTCGACCCGGGAAAGAATATTCCGAAAAAAATAGTAAAAAAATTCATAAAATTATAAAACCCCTTCCCGGCATTATTTATAGCCAAAACGGTATGAGGTAGGACGAAAAAGAAAAAAAAAAATTTATTCCCAAATTCCGTACATACACGACCTGGGAAAGAAAATTCCAAAAAAAATAGTAAAAAAATTCAAAAAATTATAAAACCTCTTCCCGGAATTATTTTTATCCAAAACGGGATGAGATAGGCCAAAAAACTGAAATTAAAATTTTAGTCCCGAATTCCGGTCTTTCTCGACCCAGGAAAGAATATTCCGAAAAAAATAGTAAAAAAATTCATAAAATTATAAAACCCCTTCCCGGCATTATTTATAGCCAAAACGGGATGAGGTAGGACGAAAAAGAAAAAAAAAATTTATTCCCAAATTCCGTACATACACGACCCGGGAAAGAAAATTCCAAAAAAAATAGTAAAAAAATTCAAAAAATTATAAAACCCCTTCCCGGAATTATTTTTATCCAAAACGGGATGAGATAGGCGAAAAAACTGAAATTAAAATTTTAGTCCCGAATTCCGGTCTTTCTCGACCCGGGAAAGAATATTCCGACAAAAGTAGTAAAAAAATTCATAAAATTATAAAACCCCTTCCCGGCATTATTTTTAGCCAAAACGGGATGAGGTAGGACGACAAAGAAAAAAAAAATTTTAGTCCCAAATTCCGTACATACTCGACCCGGGAAAGAAAATTCCGAAAAAAATAGTAAAAAAATTCAAAAAATTATAAAACCTCTTCCCGGAATTATTTTTATCCAAAACGGGATGAGATAGGCCGAAAAACTGAAATCAAAATTTTAGTCCCGAATTCCGGTCTTTCTTGACCCGGGAAAGAATATTCCGAAAAAAATAGTAAAAAAATTCAAAAAATTATAAAACCTCTTCCCGGCATTATTTTTATCCAAAACGGGAGGAGATAGGCCGAAAAACTGAAATCAAAATTTTAGTCCCGAATTCCGTTCAAACTCGACCCGGGAAAGAAAATTCTGAAAAAAATAGTAATAAAATTCAAAAAATTATAAAACCACTTCCCGGCATTATTTTTAGCCAAAACGGGATGAGATAGGCCGAAAAACTGAAATCGAAATTTTAGTCCCGAATTCCGTTCATACTCGACCCGGGAGAGAAAATTCCGAAAAAAATAATATAAAAATATTCAAAAAATTATAAAACCTCTTCCCGGCAATATTTTTATCCAAAACGGTATGAGATAGGCCGAAAAACTGAAATCAAAATTTTAGTCCCGAATTCCGTTCATACTCGACCCTGGCAAGAAAATTGATAAAAAATTAATAAAAAAATTCAAAAAATTAAAAAACCTCATCCCGGCATTGTTTTTAGCCAAAACGGGATGAGATAGGCCGAAAATATAAAATCAAAATTTTAGCCCTGAATTCCGTTCATACTCGACCCGAGCAAGAAAATTCCGAAAAAAATAGTAAAAAAATTCAAAAAATTATAAAACATGAAACCTTCATTATTTTTAGCCAAAACGGGATGTGATAGGCCGAAAAAATGATATCAAAATTTTAGTCCCTAATTCCGTTCATACTCGACCCGGACAAGAAATTTCCGAAAAAAATAGTAAAAAAATTCAAAAAATTATAAAACATGAAACCGTCATTATTTTTAGCCAAAACGGGATGAGATAGGCCGAAAACGGAAATCAAAATTTTGGTCCCGAATTCCGTTCATACTCTACCCTGGAAAGAATGTTCCGAAAAAAATAGTAAAAATATTCAAAAAATTATAAAACCTCTTCCCGGCAATATTTTTATCCAAAACGGTATGAGATAGGCCGAAAAACGGAAATCAAAATTTTGTTCTCGAATTCCGTTCATACTCTACCCTGGAAAGAATGTTCCGAAAAAAAAAGTAAAAATATTCAAAAAATTATAAAACCTCTTCCCGGCAATATTTTTATCCAAAACGGTATGAGATAGGCCGAAAAACTGAAATCAAAATTTTAGTCCCGAATTCCGTTCATACTCGACCCTGGCAAGAAAATTGATAAAAAAATAATAAAAAAATTCAAAAAATTAAAAAACCTCATCCCGGCATTGTTTTTAGCCAAAACGGGATGAGATAGGCCGAAAATATAAAATCAAAATTTTAGCCCTGAATTCCGTTCATACTCGACCCGAGCAAGAAAATTCCGAAAAAAATAGTAAAAAAATTCAAAAAATTATAAAACATGAAACCTTCATTATTTTTAGCCAAAACGGGATGTGATAGGCCGAAAAAATGATATCAAAATTTTAGTCCCTAATTCCGTTCATACTCGACCCGGGCAAGAAAATTCCGAAAAAAATAGTAAAAAAATTCAAAAAATTATAAAACATGAAACCGTCATTATTTTTAGCCAAAACGGGGTGAGATAGGCCGAAAAAGTGAAAACAAAATTTTAGTCCCAAATTCCGTTCATACTCCACCCGGGAAAGAAAATTCCGAAACATATAGTAAAAAAATTCAAAAAATTATAAAACATCCTCCCGGCATTATTTTTAGCAAAAACGGGATGAGATAGGCCGAAAAACTGAAATCAAAATTTTAGTCCCGAATTCGGTTCATACTCGACCCGGGCAAGAAAATTGCGAAAAAAATAGTAAAAAAATTCAAAAAATTAAAAAACCTAATCCTGGCATTGTTTTTAGCCAAAACGGGATGATATAGGCTGAAAAAATGAAATCAAAATTTTAGTCCCAAATTCCGTTCATACACGACCCGGGCAAGAAAATTCGGAAAAAAATAGTAAAAAAATTCAAAAATTTATAAAACCTCTTCCCGGCATTACTTTTAGACAAAACGGGGGATGAGATAGGCCGAAAAACTGAAATCAAAATTTTAGTCCCAAATTCCGTTCATACTCGACCCGGGAAAGAATATTCCGAAAAAAATAGTAAAAAAATTCAAAAAATTATAAAACCACTTCCCGGCAGTATTTTTAGCAAAAACGGGTTGAGATAGACCGAAAAAATGAAATCAAAATTTTAGTCCCGAATTCCGTTCATATTCTACCCGGGAAATAAAATTCCGAAAAAAATAGTAAAAAAATTCAAAAAATTATAAAACTACTTCCCGACATTATTTTTAGCCAAAACGGGATGAGATAGGCCGTAAAAATGAAATCAAAATTTTAGTCCCAAATTCCGTTCATACACGACCCGGGCAAGAAAATTAGGAAAAAAATAGTAAAAAAATTCAAAAATTTATAAAACCTCTTCCCGGCATTATTTTTAGACAAAAAGGGGGATGAGATAGGCCGAAAAACTGAAATCAAAATTTTAGTCCCAAATTCCGTTCATACTCGACCCGGGAAAGAATATTCCGAAAAAAATAGTAAAAAAATTCAAAAAATTATAAAACCTCTTCCCGGTAGTATTTTTAGCAAAAACGGGTTGAGATAGACCGAAAAAATGAAATCAAAATTTTAGTCCCGAATTCCGTTCATATTCTACCCGGGAAATAAAATTCCGAAAAAAATAGTAAAAAAATTCAAAAAATTATAAAACTACTTCCCGACATTATTTTTAGCCAAAACGGGATAAGATAGGCCTTAAAAATGAAATCAAGATTTTAGTCCCGAATTCCGTTCATACTCGACCCGGGAAAGAATATTACGAAAAAAATAATAAAAAAATTCATAAAATTATAAAACCCCTTCCCGGCATTATTTTTAGCCAAAACGGGATGAGGTAGGACGAAAAAGAGAATAAAAAAAATTTTAGTCCCAAATTCCGTACATACTCGACCCAGGAAAGAATATTTCGAAAAAAACAGTAAAAAAATTCAAAAAATTATAAAACCTCTTCCCGGCATTATTTTTAGCCAAAACGGGATGAGATAGGCCGTAAAAATGAAATCAAAATTTTAGTCCCGAATTCCGTTCATACTCGACCCGGGAAAGAATATTCTGAAAAAAATAGTAAAAAAATTCATAAAATTATATAACCCCCTCCCGGCATTATTTATAGCCAAAACGGGATGAGGTAGGACGAAAAAGAAAAAAAAAAAATTTAGTCCCAAATTCCGTACATACACGACCCGGGAAAGAAAATTCCAAAAAAAATAGTAAAAAAATTCAAAAAATTATCAAACCTCTTCCCGGAATTATTTTTATCCAAAACGGGATGAGATAGGCCAAAAAACTGAAATTAAAATTTTAGTCCTGAATTCCGGTCTTTCTCGACCCGGGAAAGAATATTCCGAAAAAAATAGTAAAAAAATTCATAAAATTATAAAACCCCTTCCCGGCATTATTTTTAGCCAAAACGGGATGAGGTAGGGCGAAAAAGAAAAAAAAAAAATTTTAGTCCCAAATTCCGTACATACTCAACCCGGGAAAGAAAATTCCGAAAAAAATAGTAAAAAAATTCAAAAAATTATAAAACCTCTTCCCGGAATTATTTTTATCCAAAACGGGGATGAGATAGGCTGAAAAACTGAAATCAAAATTTTAGTCCCGAATTCCGGTCTTTCTTGACCCGGGAAAGAATATTCCGAAAAAAATTGTAAAAAAATTCAAAAAATTATAAAACCTCTTCCCGGCATTATTTTTATCCAAAACGGGAGGAGATAGGCCGAAAAACTGAAATCAAAATTTTAGTCCCGAATTCCGTTCAAACTCGACCCGGGAAAGAAAATTCTGAAAAAAATAGTAATAAAATTCAAAAAATTATAAAACCACTTCCCGGCATTATTTTTAGCCAAAACGGGATGAGATAGGCCGAAAAACTGAAATCGAAATTTTAGTCCCGAATTCCGTTCATACTCGACCCGGGAGAGAAAATTCCGAAAAAAATAATATAAAAATTCAAAAAATTATAAAACATCCTCCCGGCATTATTTTTAGCCAAAACGGGATGAGATAGGCCGAAAAACGGAAATCAAAATTTTGGTCCCGAATTCCGTTCATACTCTACCCTGGAAAGAATGTTCCGAAAAAAATAGTAAAAATATTCAAAAAATTATAAAACCTCTTCCCGGCAATATTTTTATCCAAAACGGTATGAGATAGGCCGAAAAACTGAAATCAAAATTTTAGTCCCGAATTCCGTTCATACTCGACCCTGGCAAGAAAATTGATAAAAAAATAATAAAAAAATTCAAAAAATTAAAAAACCTCATCCCGGCATTGTTTTTAGCCAAAACGGGATGAGATAGGCCGAAAATATAAAATCAAAATTTTAGCCCTGAATTCCGTTCATACTCGACCCGAGCAAGAAAATTCCGAAAAAAATAGTAAAAAAATTCAAAAAATTATAAAACATGAAACCTTCATTATTTTTAGCCAAAACGGGATGTGATAGGCCGAAAAAATGATATCAAAATTTTAGTCCCTAATTCCGTTCATACTCGACCCGGGCAAGAAAATTCCGAAAAAAATAGTAAAAAAATTCAAAAAATTATAAAACATGAAACCGTCATTATTTTTAGCCAAAACGGGATGAGATAGGCCGAAAAAGTGAAAACAAAATTTTAGTCCCAAATTCCGTTCATACTCCACCCGGGAAAGAAAATTCCGAAAAATATAGTTAAAAAATTCAAAAAATTATAAAACATCCTCCCGGCATTATTTTTAGCAAAAACGGGATGAGATAGGCCGAAAAACTGAAATCAAAATTTTAGTCCCGAATTCGGTTCATACTCAACCCGGGCAAGAAAATTGCGAAAAAAATAGTAAAAAAATTCAAAAAATTAAAAAACCTAATCCCGGCATTGTTTTTAGCCAAAACGGGATGATATAGGCTGAAAAAATGAAATCAAAATTTTAGTCCCAAATTCCGTTCATACACGGCCCGGGCAAGAAAATTCGGAAAAAAATAGTAAAAAAATTCAAAAATTTATAAAACCTCTTCCCGGCATTATTTTTAGACAAAACGGGGGATGAGATAGGCCGAAAAACTGAAATCAAAATTTTAGTCCCAAATTCCGTTCATACTCGACCCGGGAAAGAATATTCCGAAAAAAATAGTAAAAAAATTCAAAAAATTATAAAACCTCTTCCCGGCAGTATTTTTAGCAAAAACGGGTTGAGATAGACCGAAAAAATGAAATCAAAATTTTAGTCCCGAATTCCGTTCATATTCTACCCGGGAAATAAAATTCCGAAAAAAATAGTAAAAAAATTCAAAAAATTATAAAACTACTTCCCGACATTATTTTTAGCCAAAACGGGATGAGATAGGCCGTAAAAATGAAATCAAAATTTTAGTCCCGAATTCCGTTCATACTCGACCCGGGAAAGAATATTACGAAAAAAATAATAAAAAAATTCATAAAATTATAAAACCCCTTCCCGGCATTATTTTTTGCCAAAACGGGATGAGGTAAGACGAAAAAGAGAAAAAAAAAAATTTTAGTCCCAAATTCCGTACATACTCGACCCAGGAAAGAATATTCCTAAAAAAATAGTGAAAAAATTCAAAAAATTATAAAACCTCTTCCCGGCATTATTTTTAGCCAAAATGGGATGAGATAGGCCGTAAAAATGAAATCAAAATTTTAGTCCCGAATTCCGTTCATACTCGACCCGGGAAAGAATATTCCGAAAAAAATAGTAAAAAAATTCATAAAATTATAAAACCCCTTCCCGGCATTATTTATAGCCAAAACGGTATGAGGTAGGACGAAAAAGAAAAAAAAAAATTTATTCCCAAATTCCGTACATACACGACCTGGGAAAGAAAATTCCAAAAAAAATAGTAAAAAAATTCAAAAAATTATAAAACCTCTTCCCGGAATTATTTTTATCCAAAACGGGATGAGATAGGCCAAAAAACTGAAATTAAAATTTTAGTCCCGAATTCCGGTCTTTCTCGACCCAGGAAAGAATATTCCGAAAAAAATAGTAAAAAAATTCATAAAATTATAAAACCCCTTCCCGGCATTATTTATAGCCAAAACGGGATGAGGTAGGACGAAAAAGAAAAAAAAAAATTTATTCCCAAATTCCGTACATACACGACCCGGGAAAGAAAATTCCAAAAAAAATAGTAAAAAAATTCAAAAAATTATAAAACCCCTTCCCGGAATTATTTTTATCCAAAACGGGATGAGATAGGCGAAAAAACTGAAATTAAAATTTTAGTCCCGAATTCCGGTCTTTCTCGACCCGGGAAAGAATATTCCGACAAAAGTAGTAAAAAAATTCATAAAATTATAAAACCCCTTCCCGGCATTATTTTTAGCCAAAACGGGATGAGGTAGGACGAAAAAGAAAAAAAAAATTTTAGTCCCAAATTCCGTACATACTCGACCCGGGAAAGAAAATTCCGAAAAAAATAGTAAAAAAATTCAAAAAATTATAAAACCTCTTCCCGGAATTATTTTTATCCAAAACGGGATGAGATAGGCCGAAAAACTGAAATCAAAATTTTAGTCCCGAATTCCGGTCTTTCTTGACCCGGGAAAGAATATTCCGAAAAAAATAGTAAAAAAATTCAAAAAATTATAAAACCTCTTCCCGGCATTATTTTTATCCAAAACGGGAGGAGATAGGCCGAAAAACTGAAATCAAAATTTTAGTCCCGAATTCCGTTCAAACTCGACCCGGGAAAGAAAATTCTGAAAAAAATAGTAATAAAATTCAAAAAATTATAAAACCACTTCCCGGCATTATTTTTAGCCAAAACGGGATGAGATAGGCCGAAAAACTGAAATCGAAATTTTAGTCCCGAATTCCGTTCATACTCGACCCGGGAGAGAAAATTCCGAAAAAAATAATATGAAAATATTCAAAAAATTATAAAACCTCTTCCCGGCAATATTTTTATCCAAAACGGTATGAGATAGGCCGAAAAACTGAAATCAAAATTTTAGTCCCGAATTCCGTTCATACTCGACCCTGGCAAGAAAATTGATAAAAAATTAATAAAAAAATTCAAAAAATTAAAAAACCTCATCCCGGCATTGTTTTTAGCCAAAACGGGATGAGATAGGCCGAAAATATAAAATCAAAATTTTAGCCCTGAATTCCGTTCATACTCGACCCGAGCAAGAAAATTCCGAAAAAAATAGTAAAAAAATTCAAAAAATTATAAAACATGAAACCTTCATTATTTTTAGCCAAAACGGGATGTGATAGGCCGAAAAAATGATATCAAAATTTTAGTCCCTAATTCCGTTCATACTCGACCCGGACAAGAAATTTCCGAAAAAAATAGTAAAAAAATTCAAAAAATTATAAAACATGAAACCGTCATTATTTTTAGCCAAAACGGGATGAGATAGGCCGAAAACGGAAATCAAAATTTTGGTCCCGAATTCCGTTCATACTCTACCCTGGAAAGAATGTTCCGAAAAAAATAGTAAAAATATTCAAAAAATTATAAAACCTCTTCCCGGCAATATTTTTATCCAAAACGGTATGAGATAGGCCGAAAAACGGAAATCAAAATTTTGTTCTCGAATTCCGTTCATACTCTACCCTGGAAAGAATGTTCCGAAAAAAATAGTAAAAATATTCAAAAAATTATAAAACCTCTTCCCGGCAATATTTTTATCCAAAACGGTATGAGATAGGCCGAAAAACTGAAATCAAAATTTTAGTCCCGAATTCCGTTCATACTCGACCCTGGCAATAAAATTGATAAAAAAATAATAAAAAAATTCAAAAAATTAAAAAACCTCATCCCGGCATTGTTTTTAGCCAAAACGGGATGAGATAGGCCGAAAATATAAAATCAAAATTTTAGCCCTGAATTCCGTTCATACTCGACCCGAGCAAGAAAATTCCGAAAAAAATAGTAAAAAAATTCAAAAAATTATAAAACATGAAACCTTCATTATTTTTAGCCAAAACGGGATGTGATAGGCCGAAAAAATGATATCAAAATTTTAGTCCCTAATTCCGTTCATACTCGACCCGGGCAAGAAAATTCCGAAAAAAATAGTAAAAAAATTCAAAAAATTATAAAACATGAAACCGTCATTATTTTTAGCCAAAACGGGGTGAGATAGGCCGAAAAAGTGAAAACAAAATTTTAGTCCCAAATTCCGTTCATACTCCACCCGGGAAAGAAAATTCCGAAACATATAGTAAAAAAATTCAAAAAATTATAAAACATCCTCCCGGCATTATTTTTAGCAAAAACGGGATGAGATAGGCCGAAAAACTGAAATCAAAATTTTAGTCCCGAATTCGGTTCATACTCGACCCGGGCAAGAAAATTGCGAAAAAAATAGTAAAAAAATTCAAAAAATTAAAAAACCTAATCCTGGCATTGTTTTTAGCCAAAACGGGATGATATAGGCTGAAAAAATGAAATCAAAATTTTAGTCCCAAATTCCGTTCATACACGACCCGGGCAAGAAAATTCGGAAAAAAATAGTAAAAAAATTCAAAAATTTATAAAACCTCTTCCCGGCATTACTTTTAGACAAAACGGGGGATGAGATAGGCCGAAAAACTGAAATCAAAATTTTAGTCCCAAATTCCGTTCATACTCGACCCGGGAAAGAATATTCCGAAAAAAATAGTAAAAAAATTCAAAAAATTATAAAACCACTTCCCGGCAGTATTTTTAGCAAAAACGGGTTGAGATAGACCGAAAAAATGAAATCAAAATTTTAGTCCCGAATTCCGTTCATATTCTACCCGGGAAATAAAATTCCGAAAAAAATAGTAAAAAAATTCAAAAAATTATAAAACTACTTCCCGACATTATTTTTAGCCAAAACGGGATGAGATAGGCCGTAAAAATGAAATCAAAATTTTAGTCCCAAATTCCGTTCATACACGACCCGGGCAAGAAAATTAGGAAAAAAATAGTAAAAAAATTCAAAAATTTATAAAACCTCTTCCCGGCATTATTTTTAGACAAAAAGGGGGATGAGATAGGCCGAAAAACTGAAATCAAAATTTTAGTCCCAAATTCCGTTCATACTCGACCCGGGAAAGAATATTCCGAAAAAAATAGTAAAAAAATTCAAAAAATTATAAAACCTCTTCCCGGCAGTATTTTTAGCAAAAACGGGTTGAGATAGACCGAAAAAATGAAATCAAAATTTTAGTCCCGAATTCCGTTCATATTCTACCCGGGAAATAAAATTCCGAAAAAAATAGTAAAAAAATTCAAAAAATTATAAAACTACTTCCCGACATTATTTTTAGCCAAAACGGGATAAGATAGGCCTTAAAAATGAAATCAAGATTTTAGTCCCGAATTCCGTTCATACTCGACCCGGGAAAGAATATTACGAAAAAAATAATAAAAAAATTCATAAAATTATAAAACCCCTTCCCGGCATTATTTTTAGCCAAAACGGGATGAGGTAGGACGAAAAAGAGAATAAAAAAAATTTTAGTCCCAAATTCCGTACATACTCGACCCAGGAAAGAATATTTCGAAAAAAACAGTAAAAAAATTCAAAAAATTATAAAACCTCTTCCCGGCATTATTTTTAGCCAAAACGGGATGAGATAGGCCGTAAAAATGAAATCAAAATTTTAGTCCCGAATTCCGTTCATACTCGACCCGGGAAAGAATATTCTGAAAAAAATAGTAAAAAAATTCATAAAATTATATAACCCCCTCCCGGCATTATTTATAGCCAAAACGGGATGAGGTAGGACGAAAAAGAAAAAAAAAAAATTTAGTCCCAAATTCCGTACATACACGACCCGGGAAAGAAAATTCCAAAAAAAATAGTAAAAAAATTCAAAAAATTATCAAACCTCTTCCCGGAATTATTTTTATCCAAAACGGGATGAGATAGGCCAAAAAACTGAAATTAAAATTTTAGTCCTGAATTCCGGTCTTTCTCGACCCGGGAAAGAATATTCCGAAAAAAATAGTAAAAAAATTCATAAAATTATAAAACCCCTTCCCGGCATTATTTTTAGCCAAAACGGGATGAGGTAGGGCGAAAAAGAAAAAAAAAAAATTTTAGTCCCAAATTCCGTACATACTCAACCCGGGAAAGAAAATTCCGAAAAAAATAGTAAAAAAATTCAAAAAATTATAAAACCTCTTCCCGGAATTATTTTTATCCAAAACGGGGATGAGATAGGCTGAAAAACTGAAATCAAAATTTTAGTCCCGAATTCCGGTCTTTCTTGACCCGGGAAAGAATATTCCGAAAAAAATTGTAAAAAAATTCAAAAAATTATAAAACCTCTTCCCGGCATTATTTTTATCCAAAACGGGAGGAGATAGGCCGAAAAACTGAAATCAAAATTTTAGTCCCGAATTCCGTTCAAACTCGACCCGGGAAAGAAAATTCTGAAAAAAATAGTAATAAAATTCAAAAAATTATAAAACCACTTCCCGGCATTATTTTTAGCCAAAACGGGATGAGATAGGCCGAAAAACTGAAATCGAAATTTTAGTCCCGAATTCCGTTCATACTCGACCCGGGAGAGAAAATTCCGAAAAAAATAATATAAAAATTCAAAAAATTATAAAACATCCTCCCGGCATTATTTTTAGCCAAAACGGGATGAGATAGGCCGAAAAACGGAAATCAAAATTTTGGTCCCGAATTCCGTTCATACTCTACCCTGGAAAGAATGTTCCGAAAAAAATAGTAAAAATATTCAAAAAATTATAAAACCTCTTCCCGGCAATATTTTTATCCAAAACGGTATGAGATAGGCCGAAAAACTGAAATCAAAATTTTAGTCCCGAATTCCGTTCATACTCGACCCTGGCAAGAAAATTGATAAAAAAATAATAAAAAAATTCAAAAAATTAAAAAACCTCATCCCGGCATTGTTTTTAGCCAAAACGGGATGAGATAGGCCGAAAATATAAAATCAAAATTTTAGCCCTGAATTCCGTTCATACTCGACCCGAGCAAGAAAATTCCGAAAAAAATAGTAAAAAAATTCAAAAAATTATAAAACATGAAACCTTCATTATTTTTAGCCAAAACGGGATGTGATAGGCCGAAAAAATGATATCAAAATTTTAGTCCCTAATTCCGTTCATACTCGACCCGGGCAAGAAAATTCCGAAAAAAATAGTAAAAAAATTCAAAAAATTATAAAACATGAAACCGTCATTATTTTTAGCCAAAACGGGATGAGATAGGCCGAAAAAGTGAAAACAAAATTTTAGTCCCAAATTCCGTTCATACTCCACCCGGGAAAGAAAATTCCGAAAAATATAGTTAAAAAATTCAAAAAATTATAAAACATCCTCCTGGCATTATTTTTAGCAAAAACGGGATGAGATAGGCCGAAAAACTGAAATCAAAATTTTAGTCCCGAATTCGGTTCATACTCAACCCGGGCAAGAAAATTCGGAAAAAAATAGTAAAAAAATTCAAAAAATTAAAAAACCTAATCCCGGCATTGTTTTTAGACAAAACGGGATGATATAGGCCGAAAAACTGAAATCAAAATTTTAGTCCCAAATTCCGTTCATACTCGACCCGGGAAAGAATATTCCGAAAAAAATAGTAAAAAAATTCAAAAAATTATAAAACCTCTTCCCGGCAGTATTTTTAGCAAAAACGGGTTGAGATAGGCCGAAAAAATGAAATCAAAATTTTAGTCCCGAATTCCGTTCATATTCTACCCGGGAAATAAAATTCCGAAAAAAATAGTAAAAAAATTCAAAAAATTATAAAACTACTTCCCGACATTATTTTTAGCCAAAACGGGATGAGATAGGCCGTAAAAATGAAATCAAAATTTTAGTCCCGAATTCCGTTCATACTCGACCCGGGAAAGAATATTACGAAAAAAATAATAAAAAAATTCATAAAATTATAAAACCCCTTCCCGGCATTATTTTTTGCCAAAACGGGATGAGGTAAGACGAAAAAGAGAAAAAAAAAATTTTAGTCCCAAATTCCGTACATACTCGACCCAGGAAAGAATATTCCTAAAAAAATAGTGAAAAAATTCAAAAAATTATAAAACCTCTTCCCGGCATTATTTTTAGCCAAAATGGGATGAGATAGGCCGTAAAAATGAAATCAAAATTTTAGTCCCGAATTCCGTTCATACTCGACCCGGGAAAGAATATTCCGAAAAAAATAGTAAAAAAATTCATAAAATTATAAAACCCCTTCCCGGCATTATTTATAGCCAAAACGGGATGAGGTAGGACGAAAAAGAAAAAAAAAAATTTATTCCCAAATTCCGTACATACACGACCCGGGAAAGAAAATTCCAAAAAAAATAGTAAAAAAATTCAAAAAATTATAAAACCTCTTCCCGGAATTATTTTTATCCAAAACGGGATGAGATAGGCCAAAAAACTGAAATTAAAATTTTAGTCCCGAATTCCGGTCTTTCTCGACCCGGGAAAGAATATTCCGAAAAAAATAGTAAAAAAATTCATAAAATTATAAAACCCCTTCCCGGCATTATTTATAGCCAAAACGGGATGAGGTAGGACGAAAAAGAAAAAAAAAAATTTATTCCCAAATTCCGTACATACACGACCCGGGAAAGAAAATTCCAAAAAAAATAGTAAAAAAATTCAAAAAATTATAAAACCCCTTCCCGGAATTATGTTTATCTAAAACGGGATGAGATAGGCGAAAAAACTGAAATTAAAATTTTAGTCCCGAATTCCGGTCTTTCTCGACCCGGGAAAGAATATTCCGACAAAAGTAGTAAAAAAATTCATAAAATTATAAAACCCCTTCCCGGCATTATTTTTAGCCAAAACGGGATGAGGTAGGACGAAAAAGAAAAAAAAAATTTTAGTCCCAAATTCCGTACATACTCGACCCGGGAAAGAAAATTCCGAAAAAAATAGTAAAAAAATTCAAAAAATTATAAAACCTCTTCCCGGAATTATTTTTATCCAAAACGGGATGAGATAGGCCGAAAAACTGAAATCAAAATTTTAGTCCCGAATTCCGGTCTTTCTTGACCCGGGAAAGAATATTCCGAAAAAAATAGTAAAAAAATTCAAAAAATTATAAAACCTCTTCCCGGCATTATTTTTATCCAAAACGGGAGGAGATAGGCCGAAAAACTGAAATCAAAATTTTAGTCCCGAATTCCGTTCAAACTCGACCCGGGAAAGAAAATTCTGAAAAAAATAGTAATAAAATTCAAAAAATTATAAAACCACTTCCCGGCATTATTTTTAGCCAAAACGGGATGAGATAGGCCGAAAAACTGAAATCGAAATTTTAGTCCCGAATTCCGTTCATACTCGACCCGGGAGAGAAAATTCCGAAAAAAATAATATAAAAATATTCAAAAAATTATAAAACCTCTTCCCGGCAATATTTTTATCCAAAACGGTATGAGATAGGCCGAAAAACTGAAATCAAAATTTTAGTCCCGAATTCCGTTCATACTCGACCCTGGCAAGAAAATTGATAAAAAATTAATAAAAAAATTCAAAAAATTAAAAAACCTCATCCCGGCATTGTTTTTAGCCAAAACGGGATGAGATAGGCCGAAAATATAAAATCAAAATTTTAGCCCTGAATTCCGTTCATACTCGACCCGAGCAAGAAAATTCCGAAAAAAATAGTAAAAAAATTCAAAAAATTATAAAACATGAAACCTTCATTATTTTTAGCCAAAACGGGATGTGAT